>WBNH01001143.1:79165-91512 GCA_013401255.1 Urocolius indicus
CCCCCCCCCCCCCCAATAAAAGATTTAAACCCATAAATGAGTAAGATTCCCAGCTGCTGGAGAGATGGCACGATACAATCCATGCTGACAGGCACAAATGCTGCTTCACCTCTGAAATATCAATTTCCCACTGCAAATGGAATCATTAAAAAATCAGCAGAGAAGGTTTAATTCTCCTGGAAGTTGTCACTGCTGCAGCCATGAGTCATTTGTATATCCATGGGAGAATTTCAGCAGGAATCCAGTCTAATCCAGTTACCAATTTCATTCCTTCTATAGCCTCTGTTATCCTTGTAGGACATAGTTGCTTTAGACTGAGATTGTGTTGCTCATCCTGCACCCTTTGGCCCTGACTCTTTAGGATCTTCTGCTCAACCGCTTGACAAGGAAGGCCTTCGAGCTGCAGGAGCAGATTGCTCTGCTTGAAGCTCAGTTTGTGGCCCAGGCTGAGGACACAAAAACAACTCGTCAAGCAGTAACTGAGGTAGGGGGGTGATAATCACTTGTGGTTAATCTTTCCCTCTGGAAGGACTGACCCCTTTGGCTCGTGCTCACGTGGTGTGCACAGTCTAGGCCAGAGCTGTGTGGTTCCTTCCTCTTTAGAGCAATGAAGACTTCTCCCTTTTTTGTTTTTCCCCTCTGTCTTTAAGCATTGCCTATAAATCACTTCCCCACCTTCTCAACATTTGTTCCTTGCAGACCTATGCTCTGTGGTCTGGTGTGACAATAAACCAGGCACATGTCAGCTGAAGCTGTTCCTGGCCAGCATGTTACAGCCAGAAAAATGATATTTCAGTGTACTAGATGATCCTGTTTACCCACTCCTCTTCCCCAGGCTTGTATGGAGGTGCAGGCTATTAACATGGAGAAAAAGCGACTGATAAGCTACTGGAACAGCAGCTTGGCTGGAATGAAGCAAAGAGATGAGGCCTATGCTGCCACACAAGAGTTGCTGAGGTATGGTATTCGACAACAGCCTGGGGAGAGATCTCAAATAGTTTGGGCAGGAGGGATTCTAAAATGCCAATATGTCTTCTATCAAGTTCACTGCTGTATGTGCAGGGTATGTCAGGCACAACAGGTTTGCTGCTCTAAAGCACAAAGGATCAGAAGCAGTTCTCTGTAACTCTCCCTTAGAATGTGTGGGGTTCCCAAAGCTGTTGAGAGTTTTTCTATTTGTATTTTATTCCTTTGAAAGAGTTCCTTCACTTTGCAACATCTCTCAGTCCAAAGAGACAGACATCAGGAAGGATCTATCTATCTATCTATCTATCTATCTATCTATCTATCTATCTATCACTCTTGGGTAGGGTTTTGTGATGGCTTTAGAAATACTCAGGAAAACCTTCCTGTTGCCAAAGGAAGTGTTTGCTTGGTCTGGAGTCTTAAAGCTTGACTGATTCTATGAGAGCAAACGATATGCTTTTATGCAGTGACATCTTGGTAAGAATGGCAGGGTGGGGACAGGACTGCAAGAAAGAAAGAAGGAATTTTCCTACATACATTTCCTTTTAAATCTTAATGTCTCCATCCATCTTCTGGTGACTCTGCACTGTCACAGCACACCAGCCTTTACAAAGATCTTCCTTCTCATTCAGTTGTTGCTGCAACAGTGTGTTTGAAAAGGGGAATTTGTAGATGACTGTTCAGCATGTGATGATTTTTCATCTCCTTTGCCTCTCCAGCAAGTACAGACATGACCTCAGGTCCCTGGAAACAGACATCCGTGGCTGTCAAAAGTCCATCAGGAAGGAGCAGGAGAAGAATGAATTGCTTGTCACCATCCTGAGCCGTACACAGAACAATGCCAACACGACAAAGAGGCTGATTGTCCAGTGCCTCTCAAGGCAGGAGGCCTTGAAGGTTGAATGTATCACCTACGCTCATGTTTTCCGCGAGACAGAGCAGGCCCTGAGCCGTGCCAAAATGGTGAGAAGAGCCCATGGAAGCAGAATCCTTTTGAATTGGCCACAGTTGTTTAAGGCCCTTCCCCAAACAGCTGTAGTGATCCTGTGTCTGTCTTCCCTACTCTTTAGGAGCAGGCTGCTCATCTGAAAGAGTTGCTGGCCATCAGTAAGGATATAGAAAAAAGAGCTCATGCCAAAGAGCAGATGGAGAATGAAATCATGGCAAAGCTTCAGGATAAGAAGATGTCCATCAAGAACACAAAGCACTTCTCACAGCTGGCTGCAAAACTTCAGAGCAGAAAAGCAGAACTGGTATAGTATCTCTTCCACTGGGGAGGGCTGGGTAAGGAAAATGCCTAGAGCAGGGTTTCTCAAGTGGGTTTGGTCAGCAGCTTCACTCTGGTTTTCAAGTCTGCTGAGTTTGTGACCCCTGTTTGGTTCTTCTGGTGATCTTGCAGGATTCTGATGCCTGTGAGAGTTTGGCCAAAACTGCCTGACATGTAACATGATTCTTTCTTTACTTCACAGATTAGTCTCTGGTGGTGACAGTAACTTGTGTTCTATCTGTTGCTGTTCCTAGGAGCTGCATATTTCCAAGGTTGAGAACGATATGGCCAAGGTTGTTCTGAATGTGACTCATACCAACTGCAGGCTGACAAATCTCCAAAGATCACTTTGTAAGCTGGACAAGGAGATAAAATCTGTCCAGGATCTGATCAGCCAGAGAGAAAGAGAGATTGCAAAGTGCCGTGTCCTGGTTGAGAACAAGCGAAAGGTCATCAGGCAGTACAACAAGAGGCTGGAGATGCTCGTTTCTCAGCAGGGGGTATGTACAGCAGGTTTATGTTTCAATCCCAAACTTGATTTTATTCTTTGTAGTGACCACAGATGCCCTTGATAATAGAACTATATAAGTGCTGGGGTAGTTAAAGCTTTCAGGCACCAGGCCTGTGATTTAAAACTTGCACTGGTTAACATCTGGCATCAGGGAATTGTGAAATGAGGGTGTGCCCAGCACAGCTTTCTGCAGGGAGTTGTCTGCACCTGATGAAAATGTTGAACAACATCAACACTCTGGGAGTAAATAGAATCTGATTATACAATCTGCAGAGACTGAGGAGGGGAGAATGGAGCAGAGCAGGCAGATTGGTTTAAGTTGCTTGATGGCTGGCCCTCGTTCAGACCACACCCAGGTCTGTCCTTGGTGCTGTGATCCCTAAGGCCTTACAGATACCAATGTGAAAATGAGCATATATTGGAATATATGCCTCAGACTCTGAATGTCCAGAGGCAGCTCTTGTAAGAGCTGAGGAGACCCTCTCAACACAGACCCCCCTGAGCCTTTCGAGTTCCTGTCACACTTATTCCTGTGAGGTCAGGAATGCTTAGTCCCATCCAGCTCTTGGGAAATGGATGCAGAAAGTGTGCAACTGAGACAATAACAGTAAAACTGAAGTATTTAGAAGGCATCTCAGCAGCTGCAATGATTCTGTAAACAAATGTTCCAGCAGCTTCTGCCTGATTAATCCCAAAACTCACCCTCCTACAGGGGCAAGAATTGGGCCCACTGGAAATTGAGATCAACAGGCTGACCAAGCAGATAGAAGAATGTAATTCAGAGGTGATGACACTCCAGGAGTACTGGCTGAATCTGCAGAAGGAGATGGTGAAGCTGACACAGGAGCGGGAGGAGCAAACGGCCTCCTTGGACATGCTAAAGAAGCAATTCACAGTCCTGCAGCAGAAGAGAGTTCGAACTGAAAGTGAGTCACTCCCCAGCCCCCCTGAGAAGGCCCATCCAGGAATGCAGGGAAGAAGGAGCAGAGGCTGGCTGATGAGGTAGTGCCAGACCTTCGCCAAAGGGTGCCCCAGTGCTCCTGGCTGTGTGGGAGCTGTGATGCCAGTGGCCTCAGTACACAGGGGTAAGAGCCAGGCACCTTCTGCTGCTTTGCATGTCATCACTACCTATAACGATCTTACCTGAGACAGTGGAACCCTGAGTGGCCACATCACATGTCACACTTAAATCGAATTGGCAGGTAGTTGGTAGGTAAAAGTCCCCATCAATGAGAGCACTTTCCTTAGCCAAAATCAACAAAAAGAGCTCCACAGCAGTCCCCTCCAAATCCTGGTTTGACTTGGGCTCATGGAAGGATGTTTTGGCTGGCACGTGGGACATGGGTGGCTCTGCATGCAGGGGGTCTGGTCTAACAGCAGTTCCTCACACCTTGCCTGTGTTCAGCCCAGTGCTCCTGGGAATCTGTTGGCTTTTATTTTCTGTTCACCTGTAGATGAAATTCAGCAGGAAATGAAAGAACAGAAAGACCTCAAATGTCACATGAAGAACATGTCAAATGACTTGGTAAAGTTAAATGTGTTGATCAAAAAGAACAGCAACAGCTTCGAGGAGCTACGGTTTAGCAACATCATCACAGAGAAGGAGTTTGTGTGCTCTCTCAAGGTACAGAGGCCTGACATCCCTTTCCCAGCTCCCAACCTCTCCTGCAGCTCAGAGGCAAATGCTGAGCCTGTAAATCTTTCTCAGTCTGACGGTGTTGTGTTGGTTTATGCTTCCCTACTCTAGGCAGCAGAAAAAGAATCAGTGGAGATGCAGGAGAGGCACAGTCAGTTGATCGAGGAGAAGGAGAGACTCCTGAACAGCTTGGTGGAAGCAGAGTAGGTACCAGACACTCTTGCTTTGTGCCACAGTCTTTGAACTTTTGTATCTGTGTCGTTACCTTTTCTCTCTGGTCACCAAACTGCACCAGCAAATGCGCTTCTGTCCTTCTTGGAGACAATGAAAGGAGAAATGACTCTTTGAAACACAGGAACTGAACAGTGCTTTATTTAGCCATCTCTGGATCCAGCAAGAGCTGAGAGGATGTTGGCTTTAACACCCAGCTTGCGCTTGTGCTGGGTGTTGCTAAGGTCTGTATGGGAGGGCCCTGCATGCCACCTCCTCTGCCAGTGACAGGAGGGTAAACTTGTTGCACTGGGTAATTCACTGGGGTCCATCAGCCCCCTGTCACTCTGGCCGTGCTGTTTTTACCCTTGTCTTGCCATTTTCTAAGTTGTGGAGCTCTCCATGTGACTCCACGCTGCTCTGGTGCTGCCCTTT
Organism: Urocolius indicus; assembly: GCA_013401255.1. Lineage (NCBI taxonomy): Eukaryota > Metazoa > Chordata > Aves > Coliiformes > Coliidae > Urocolius > Urocolius indicus. The sequence goes on from WBNH01001143.1 coordinate 84,191, forward strand.
TACGTGTCACTTATGCAAATCCTCTGTTTCTGCTCTGTGTTCAGAATGATCTGGGGAGTGAGTGTGCTGCCTGGGGTGCACAGGCAGCATCCTCACTGTCACTTACCAAGGCACTGCTTTCCCTTTCTGTCACTGAAGGCATCAAATCATGCTCTGGGAGAAGAAGATTCAGCTGACCAGAGAGATACATGCAGTGGTGGAGTCTGAGACGGGACAAGGCGAGATCAAAGCCATGAGAGCAGAGATTCACAGGATGAAGGTGAGCTGCTGGGGAAAGGGGCTGAGGAGAGGAAGCTGCACATAGCAAATGCAGCTTTGGAGTTGTGGAAACATAGGGCAGGAGATGAGAAACAGGCTGGAGAAGTAGCACCTCCATAGCCATACAGTGCTGGAAATCCTACCACCCTGCAGCCAGACTGAGGTAACCACATGCAGCCTGTGCACTGAGTGTGTTCCTCGTGTGTGCCACGGGCCAGGCTGCAGCAGCATCCACATACACCTGAGAGATCTGTTTACCATGCAGTGTCTGTTGCCTTATTCTGTGACCCAGTTCATGAGCAAAGAAATGTTGACTACAAACTATTGCACCATCTCAATCACTGGTTAGGGGAGTCTGCTCTTTCTGCCCTTTCATTCTCGGGATGCTTTTGCTCCTCTGCTTTTGCTGTTGCTAATGAGTTCCAGTGAAACATTTGGAAGATTACAGCCCTCTGCCTTCCAGATCCACTCAGGGCAAACCTGGTTTGTATTTAGAGCAGATTTGGCTTGCCAGCACTCACGTGTCACAAGTGTCTGGTTTGTGTTGATGGGATGTGCCACACAGAAGACTTCAGTCAGGTGCCACTCGTAACCACGTGCTGGGTTTGTGTCTTGACAAACGGCAGCTCCGCTACGGGCAGCTGAGAAAGCGGCAGGAGAAGCTGATCCAGGAGATGGTGGCATCTGTTTCTTGTCGAGAGGCCATAGCAGCCCAAGCAGAGGTGCAGAACAGAGCTAATAAGAAACACATCACCAGGAGCAACTTCCAGCGCAAGAAACAGGAGCTGCTGAAGAAGATCAGCGAGACCCGGAAGGTGAACAAGTAGCACGGGGCTGCAGGAGTTGTGATGAGCAGCAGCACACGCTTGGGCGTGGGTACAGCCCCTGCCCATGTACAGCACTGCACAGGGGTGGGCTTGGGGAACTCACTGAAAAACATCCCAAACAATCCCAGTAAAGGGGTTGTGGGAAGATGACTGGGAATGCAGCAGCACTGAAGCACCACAATCTGTCATTTCCTTCTCTCTCATTTGCTAGAACATTCGAGACTGCAAAGCAACCACCCTGGAGCTGGAGAGCACCCACACAGCCCTCAGTGCCACCCTCTCTGAACAGCAGCAGCAGCTGCTGAGCCTGCAGGCCGAGACTGACAGCCTCAACTCAGACATTGAAGCTCTTGGGAACATGAAACAATGGGTGAGCACTGCTGCTCCCTCTGAGGGGAGCCAAATACAACCTGCTCCTGCTTCAGCTTCCCCTCTCTGTCTCACCCATCCTGAGCTGGCTGTGCTCACCCTGGGATTTTAGCAACTGGGAAGTTTTGAGGGCCCGTAGTGGTCCTGAAATGTTGTTGCAGTTGTACCCTTAGTGAGGCAGCATTCACCTGAAGGACATCAGAGACTTATTTAGGTTGGAAAAGACCTTTAAAATCATTGAGTCCCACACAGTTTGTGCCTTGAAAATACTTGGTAAGAGCAGCTCTCTGTGAGCTCTAGCTGGCTGCTCGTAGGTGTGTAACACACTGGAGAGCTGGCTCGAGGTCTCAGATGAGCTCCTGTGACACTTGTAAGTTGGTGAAACTGTCCTGGCAGCGTGTGGCAGTTTATCTGATTGATGGAATATTGATGTGGCACTTGGGGCCGTGGCTTAGTGGTGGACTTGGCAGTGGTAGATTTACAGCTGGACTTGATGATAAAGGTCTTGTTAACCTAAATGATTCTAAGGCTGTACCCCTACACTCAGACTGGGGCTACTGCTTGTCTGTTTCCATGGCACTGTCCTTCAGAAGCCCTTCCCTTACAAAGTGTGATGTCTACAGTACCTGGGACACGAGTTCTGTCCCTTTCTGTGCTCAGTCAGCTGTCAATGCCTTTCTTCCTCAGAACCTGCTGCAGATTGTGGCCCACCAGACCCGCCAGAAGCACCTGCAGGCGCTGAAGGAGGGCAGGTACGTGCCCCTCTGCCGCAGCGAGGAGACCCTGAACAAGAAGCAGCAGACACTGTGGGCCCGGCTCTGTGCCGTGAGTGCCATCGTCCAGCGCATCCAGCAGGAGCAGCCCCAGCACCGCGGAGCTCTGCAGTGGCTCAGGCACTGCCTGGAGGCCAGGCTGGGCTCGCAGCATCCCTGACACGGCCACGGACCAACGCCTCCGGCTCCACACCCGTTCTGCTGGAGGCTGCAGGCGTTGTAAACAAAGAAATATTACCAAATAAACACGTGTTGAGCGCAACACTTAGTAAAGATGCGGCAACTTTTTTGTTTCTTTAGACGTTCTCCCCTTTCCCAGCCCCGGGGCTGCAGGGGGGGGGTCTCTGCTTCCCTCCCCTCCTCCTGCTCCGGCCGCAGCTCGCAGCGTCCCGGGGCCGGGGGGGCGGTCCCGGGAAGGGGAAGGCTCCCGGCCGGTGCCGGTCCCGCCCCGCAGCGCCGGTGTGACGTGCGGCGGGGCCATGCCGGGGCCGGGGCCGGGGCCGGGGCCGGGGGTCGCGCTGCTGGCGCTGCTGGTCCCGCTGGTCCCCGCCGTCGCTCACGGCCCCGGAGCCGCCGAGTGTCAGATGCCCCCGGACTCTCGCTTCGACTGCGGCCCCGAGCGGCTGCTGAGCCGGGGGGGCTGCGAGGCGCGGGGCTGCTGCTACGAACCCACCGGCCCCTCTCCCGGCCCCCCCTGGTGCTTCTTCCCCCGCGGTTACCGCAGCTACCGGGCGGAGAACCTGACGGCCACGAGCAGCGGCTACAGCGCCCGGCTCCGCCGCGTCGCCGCCAGCTTCCTACCGGGGGACGTGGGCTACCTGCGGCTGGACCTGGCGCTGGAGACCCCCACTCGCCTGCGCTTCACGGTGCGCGGCTGCTCGGTCCCTCTCTCCCGGCGCCGGTTCCCCGGCTCCGGTCCGCGCTGACCCCCAGCTTTGTGCCCCCGCAGCTGCGGGACGCGGCTCGGCAGCGCTACGAGGTGCCCGTGGACACGCCGCGGGTGAGCGGCCGAGCAGTCTCCCCTCTCTACGGGCTGCGGGTTAACCAGGACCCCTTCGGCCTCGTCGTCTATCGGCAGCGCGGCGGTCAGGTCTTGTAAGTGGCCGTCCCGGCCCGCGCAGGGTGCGGGTTCCCCTCGCCTGCCCCAGGGGATGCGCTCCGGGAGCCGTCGGGGCGCCGGCAGCAGCCCCGGCTGAGCGGGGATGTGTTGGGGGACGCCGGTGGCAGTGGCTGAGGGGGCTTTGCTTTGACCCCTTCCGCGGGCCGGTGGCTGGGAAGGGAAGGGAAGGGAGGATCCCACAGCTCTGATGAAACTCGGTTGTGGTTCATGTGGTGACGAGCATCCGTGTTCCTCCCCAGAGCCTGTGGTCCTCCACCTTCGTGCCTCCCTCCTGCCCGGGGAAGTTTGCCAGAGTCTCCCTTTCTCTGTCAGGCTGAACACCACCGTCGCACCCCTGTTCTTCGCAGACCAGTTCCTGCAGATCTCCACCTCCTTGCCCTCCCATTTCATTTCTGGGCTGGGGGAGCACCTGACACCTCTCGTCCTGGACACGGCATGGACCAAGGTCACCCTCTGGAACAGGGACATGGCTCCCATGGTATGGAGCAGGGCTCAGGGAGAGGGAGGTGGCTCATCTGCTCTTGCAGAGGTGGCTCCACAGTCTCTTATGATGTGTCCAGGTGTGGGGAAAGGCGTCAGTGCTGGTTGAGTTCTGGGACTTGGCCTCAGCCCCAGGCAAGCCCATGGGACCATTATCCCCAGCTCAGGCTTTGTGCCCCTGCAGCTCAGTGCTGCTCTGAAGCCACTTTCTCTGTTGTGGCTCAGAGCAAGGCTCTGCCAGCTCGGGCAGCATTTGGGGCTGCTGGCCATGGGTTTGCACTCTGAGCCATGTGGGTGCTCCGAGGCAGAGGGGAGGGACAGGTGGATGCTGAGGTCTCGGGCAGAGCATCACCAGCACCGTGCTGTGCTCTGCTCCAGCCCCAGGTCAACCTCTACGGCTCCCACCCTTTCTACCTGGGAATGGAGGATGATGGTTCAGCCCACGGTGTCTTTCTGCTGAACAGCAACGCGATGGGTGAGTCCCACGGAGATGCTGGGATCCAGCTTGGCCCCTGTCCCCATCCTCAGCTTGTTCCTCTGGCACTTGTGCTTCCCCAGACGTGCTCCTGCAGCCCAGCCCGGCCCTGACCTGGCGCACGACGGGTGGGATCTTGGACTTCTACATCTTCCTGGGCCCCGACCCCAAGAGCGTGGTGCGGCAGTACCTGGACGTCGTTGGTAGGGCTGACCTGCAGCCGGGGGCCAGGGGCTGTGCCGGGCTGCTCTGAGCAGCACGGTGGGGCCAGCGTGGCACAGTGGGGCTGTAGGGTCCCTGTGGCCACGTGGCCAGCACCCACCCTCCTGCCTTCCAGGGTTCCCCTTCATGCCCCCATACTGGGGACTGGGCTTTCACCTCTGCCGCTGGGGCTACTCCTCCACTGACATCACCCGGCAGGTCGTGGCCAACATGACGGCAGCCCGCATGCCCCTGGTAGGTCTGGGGTGCTCCCTGGAGCCTCTGCGCTGGGGGGCTGACCGGGAGCCTCTGTGGGGCTGGGGAGGGGTCCCCGCTTCTCCCCCAGCACCGGTGCTGCTGCCCACAGGACGTGCAGTGGAACGACCTGGATTATGCAGATGCCAAGAGGGATTTCACCTTCAACAAGGAGAGGTTTAAGGACTACCCAGAGATGGTGCAGGACTTCCACCGCCGCGGGCTGAGGTACATCATGATCGTGGTGAGTGATACCCCGGCGTGGGTGGGTTGGGATGACCCCGAGGGTGGTGATGGAGCTTCCTCTGAGGAAGGCAGGGAGGCTGTTCCCTGCCCTCCCTGGTGATGCCAGGCTTTGTGCCCTGCCAGGATCCCGGGATCAGCAGCTCGGGACCCCCTGGCACCTACAGGCCCTACGACGAGGGGCTGAGGCGAGGGGTGTTCATCCGCAATGCCACCGGGCAGCCCCTGATCGGGAGGGTGAGTGGGGTGGGGGAGCAGCCCCAGTCCCTGGGGAGGGGGCTTGAGTGGGGCCCTGAGGGCTGGAAGGAAACGCTGGTGTTAAATGGGGTGTCAGGAGGGGCTGAGGGGTGCAGTGGGGCCAAGGACAGGGTGGGTTTGTCTGTTGCTGCCTCCCTCCCGCAGGTCTGGCCGGGCCCAACAGCCTTCCCCGACTTCACCAACCCGGAGACTCACGAGTGGTGGCACGATATGGTGAAGGGCTTCCATGACCAAGTACCCTTCGATGGCATGTGGATTGTGAGTGTCCCCAGCAGAGCTGCTGCCCGTGGCTGCCTGGCTCCCGCCCTGCTCTTCTGCCAGACCCTGGTGTGGCAGCGAGGACATCCCAGCCTTTGCCTCCACTTTTCTTCCCTCCCCAGGACATGAACGAGCCGTCAAACTTTGTGGAGGGCTCTCAGGACGGCTGCCCCACCAACAGCCTGGAGCAGCCCCCCTATGTGCCAGGTACAAGGATGGGTACCAGCCTCTGGCCGGGGGATGCTCTGGTCCCGGCTGAGCGGACTCTGAGCTGCCCCTCGCCATTCCCTCTCCTGTGCCAGGGGTGTTTGGAGGACGCCTCCAAGCAGGGACCATCTGTGCCTCCAGCCAGCAGTACCTGTCCTCCCACTACAACCTGCACAGCCTGTACGGGCTGACCCAGGCCATCGCCTCCCACAAGTAAGCCTGAGGCTCGTGCCACAGCTCCCTCTGTCCTGGAGGGGCTGACGCACATCCCAGGGGACACTGGAGCTGGGACATCCCAGGGGACGCTCTGCAGCGTGGGCACTTTGGGCACAGGGACATTGGCTGGGTTGGGTTTACAGTGCGATGCTGTGCTTGCTGCTGCCAGCCTGGCGCAGGATGGGGCTGGAGCTGGTGCAGCGCGGCCGTGCCGGCTCCGGGGCTGGCGCCTCGTGTCCTGAGCACTGTCCTGTCACCCGCCTCCTGGGCATGATGGCCCTGGGCATGTGCCCTGGCACGGGCCAGCTCTGTGCTGTGTGGGAGCTACCGAGCCCCTGCCTGGCCGGGCAGTGCTGAGGGGGGGCCTGTCGTGCCCACAGGGCTCTGCTGAGGATCCGGGGCAAACGCCCCTTCATCATCTCACGCTCCACGTTCTCTGGGCACGGGCACTACGCGGGGCACTGGACAGGGGACGTCGGCAGCGACTGGGAGCAGCTCTACTACTCCCTGCCAGGTAGGCTGTGGGGTTTTGGAGCTGCATCTGCCCCTTCTCCCCCCACCCTGTGCTTCCCCCCCAGCCAGAGGCTTCTCTGTGGGCTCCATACCCCCGGTGCCCTCTGTGCCCCCTCCGCAGAGGTGCTGCTCTTCAACCTCTTCGGGGTGCCGCTGGTGGGTGCCGACGTCTGCGGCTTCGCGGGCGACACGAGCGAGGAGCTGTGTGTGCGCTGGATGCAGCTGGGCGCCTTCTACCCCTTCATGAGGAACCACAACGACCACGGTGCCCGGGTGAGTGCCACCTGGGTGCGTGCTCCGAGGCTGTGTGAGGGGCTGCCCTGCCTGTGTGGGGAAGCTGTGGGGCTCTGTGCCAGGGGGAGCCTGTCCCATGTCCCCAAAGGGCACCCGCTGTTCCCCCCCAATGTGGTCTGAGCATCCCCTGGGCATCTCCCCTGCAGCCCCAGGAGCCATACGCCTTCAGCCCGGCTGCCCAGGCTGCCATGAGGAACGTCCTCCGCCTCCGTTACTCCCTCCTGCCCTTCCTCTACACGCTGTTCCACCGGGCTCACTCCGCCGGGGACACCGTGGCACGGCCCCTCTTCCTCGAGTGAGTGCTGCCCACGGCTGAGGGGGGCACGCAGGGTCTCCCTGGCACTGCGCTGCCCCTCACCCTCCGTCCCCAGGTTCCCCAAGGACCCCAACACCTGGGCTGTGGACCGCCAGCTCCTGTGGGGCGGGGGGCTGCTCGTCACTCCCGTGTTGGAGGCAGGAAAGACCAAAGTCAGCGGCTACTTCCCGGCGGGGACGTGGTACAGCCTGGCAGGGGTGGGTGCTGCTGTGTGTGGGGCTCTCGGGTAGCTGTGCAGTGGGTACCAGCCCCCCACTGC
>WBNH01001148.1:0-24940 GCA_013401255.1 Urocolius indicus
GTCTGTTTTGCCTGGAATGGTAACTGGCAGCAAGCCATCCCTGCCCTTGTCTAGATCCACAACATTCTTGGTTATCTTTTTCCTCCCATCTCGCTGGGGCCTCAGCCATACTAACGAGGATGGGAGTGGATGGTGGGCACTGAGCGAAAGACTGCGGTGGTGCTTCATTGCTGGCTGGGTAAAACCATGACAGGGGGTAGAAGGAGGATTTCAAAAGCACTGTTACTACTAGATACATTGATGAGGCCCTCTACAGGCAGCTGGGAGCAGCCTCAAAATCACAGGTCCTTGTTGCCATGAGGGATTTTAACAATCCAGACATTTGCTGGAAGACCTACATGGCTAGTCACTTACAGTCCAGGAGGTTCCTTCAATGGTAACTTCTTGATGCAAATGGTGGATATGCCAACTAGGAGAAGAGCACTGCTGGATCTTATAAACAAGCAGGGTCTGGTTGAAGCAGTGAAGGTTGAGGGCAGCCTTGGCTGCAGCAGCCACAAGGTGGTGGAGTTCAGGATCTTGTGTGGTAGGAACAGAATACCAAGCAGGATCATAACCCTGGACTTAGCAGAGCCAAGTTTGGCCTCTTCAAGCAATTGCTAGGGGACAATCCATGGGACAGGGTCCTAGAAGGTAAAGGGGCTCAAGATAGTTGGTCTGTATTCAAGGATCACTTTTTCCAGGCTCAGGGTCAGAGCATCCCAGCAGGTAAGAAATCAAGCAAAGGAGCCAGGAGACCCACATGGTTAAACAGGGAACTGTTGGACAAACTCAAGTGGAAGAAGAATCTATAGATCATGGAAGGAAGAGATGTCCACTTGGGACAAATATAAGACCAGGGTCAGAGGATGTAGAGAGGCAACTAGGAAAGCTAAAGCCTCATTGGAGTTGTATCTTGCAAAGGAGTTCAAGGACAACAAGAAGGGCTTTTTCAAATACATCACAGACAAAACTAATGTTAGAGGCAGTGTAGGCTCACTGTTGAATGAGGCGGGTGCCCTAGCATAATGGGTTTGTGAGGAGCTGCTCTTGCTTGGGAACAGGGGGATGGGGCTGCAGTGCTGACCTGGTAAAGAGTTCTTGGACTTTCTCCTGGCTCCCAGGTGCAGACCCACCTCTAGCCCAGCTAGGCTAATCTGGCGTCTCTGCTATCATTACTTAGGGATGGGAATTTGAAGTGCTTGGGAGGTGTAAGAGTGGTACAAGATGGAGGTGACCATGCAGACCCCACAACCAGAGAAGGAGAAAGAAGAGTGACAGATCAGACCCCTCTGCAACCCATGGTGAGAATGCAAGCAGTACCCCTGTAACCCATGGAGGGCAATGGCAGGCCTGAGAGCCACCAGTTGCTCCAGGCGAGTGTGCCTGGATGGGCTGGAGACTGTGTGAGGAGGTGGCCATGGCACAGGCCGTGCTGAAAAGCCTGACATGAGAGGCAGAGAGGAGCTGCAGCCCTTGGGATGAACGCACGTTGGAGCAGCCTGTGCAGAGCTGCTGGGTATGTGGGGTACCCCTCAGAGGAGCAGGGAGGACCAGCGAGAAGCCCACTTGCCCTGAGGAGAGGCAAACGGCAGAAACAATTGAGAATAGACTGATTGAAATGTCCATTCCTTGCCCCTCTGAGCTGTTCAGCGAGGGAGGAGAAAGACCCGGGGATCAGGGCTCTGAGCCCAGGAAGAGGGGAGGGGTGGGGAGAAGGTGGTCTTAAAGGGCTGGTTGTGCTCTTCATCATTGTACCACTCTGTGTGTTTTTTATGTTTAGGGGGTTTATGGTTATGTTTTGGCTAGTGGTAGATGAAATTGTTTTCTTCCCCAAGCCTGGTCTGTTTTGTCCTGGACCTTAAGCAGCAATTAAGCTCTCCCTGCCCTTTGGCTATTCTTAAGTCTGTGGTACTTGAGGCTAATCGTGGTCTTTTGTCCCTGGATGGGCCTAAACCACGACACCTGGTGACAGACAATACAGAGAAGGCAGTTACTGAATGCCTTCCATGTCTGTCTATACTGCTAGAGACTGTTCTCAGGAGCCCCAGACTCCAGAGGAAGTCAGGTTAAAGGAGGAGTTTTGTTTTGTTGATGACTGGATTAAGCATCAGTTGAGCAGTCTGAATGTGAATAAATCCATGGGCCCCAAAGGGATGTACCTGCAGGTGCTGAGGTAGCTGGTGGAAGTCACTGCTAAACCACTCACCATCATCTTCACTAAGTCATGGAGAACAAGAGAAGTGCCTGAGGACTGGAGGAAAGCAAATGTCACCCCAGTTTTCAAAAAGGGCAAGAAGGAGGTAACTACTGACTGATCAGCCTCACCTCCATCCCTGGAAAGGTAATGGAACAACTTATCCTAGATGTGATTCTGTGAATTCTGTGAATCACTAGGATAAAATGAAGGAAAGAATGAAGATAAACGTGGGTTTCTTTCCTGTCTGTCTTAGCATAAGAGAGAATTAAACCATTACTTTATCCATTCATATTATACAACTTCATTTAAAAAGATGTTTTCAGATGGTTCCTGAGGAAAACCCCAAAACTCTCTTGGTGCAGAGTTGCAGTAACAATAGGAAAAAATCAGAAAGTCAAACTGAGGAAGTTAAGAAATTTTGACAATGACAGTGATGCAGTTTGTTTCATTTACTCAGGAAAATCATAGACCATTCTTGTTCTGCCACAGATTTTAAGCGCAATCAACTAAAATGTGCATGGTTAAATAGGAACACTTGTCAATTTATGCCACATCCTCAGTATAAGCAAACTTTAGACACTGAATTTTCCATCTGTTTCACATTCCTTTAACCAGTGAAACAAATCATGAATAAAAATAAATTATGAAGAAAACATGTCTATTATTTTCTGTGCTTCTTGGGGCTGCAGAATTCATGTTAGTCCCTTCCAGCATGAAATCAGACCTGGTGTGCCTTTGTTGAGCACCAAGCACAGAGTTCTCTGTCTCTTACTGCTATAACATAATGTAAAACAGTAATTGAAAAGAGACAAATGACATTTTAAAAAAAAAAAGTGATCATAAATCATATACATTTTGAAGAAAAAAAAAAAAAAAGAGTCAGAAATGTTTCCTAGGACATGAAACACTTCGGTGGCTGTAATGCATCAGCGTAACAAAGTGACCGACTTCAAGTAAAGATTTTTCTAATTTGCAAACTTGTTGATTCTGCCAGCTGAACACAGCTAACTGGCAACAAACTGATGCATACTTACTTCCCTTTTGATAGGCTGTTTTACATCTTTTTCAGAGCTTTTAAGTAAGCTTTTAATTTGTGGGAAATGGGCAAGACAAAAATATACTGATGATAAATTGCACTGTCTCTTTTTGAAAGCTGACTGAAGTGGGTTATTCAATGCTTATCCAAAGCAGATATATAAGCAGCAGATAGAGACAATTGTTACTCACCTTAGTAGGGTTTACTGACCTGGTAGGAAGAAAGTAACGTTCATCTATATGATTTCTGTGTATACATGGCTAGGTATGTTCCAAATACTTCAATAACTAGCAATCTTCCTATCATAGCCTCACTTTCAAAACAAGTTCATTCTTTTAAAAAAACAAACAAACAAAAAAAGGCTGGAAGAGAAAAATCTTTTCAAATGGATGCAGCAAACCAGAATATTTACATTTATGTATTGTCTGCCCAACTAAAGTTATCAACAGGCAGCTGAATAGGAGCCATCAGTGTGCACAGGTAGCCAAGGTCAGTGGCAGCATCCTGGCTTGTATGAGAAACAGTGTGAGCAGCAGGACCAGGGAAGTGATTATCTCCCTGTACTTGGTGCTGGTGAGCCCACACCTTGAATATTGTGTTCAGTTCTGAGCCCCTCACTACAAGGACAGTGAAGGTGCTGGGGAAGTCCAAAGATGGGCAACAAAGCTGGGGAAGAGTCTGGAGAACAAGTCTGATGAGGAGCACCTGAGGGACCTGGGGATGTTTAGCCTGGAGGAGGCTGAGAGGAGGTGCAACGACCTGAAAGGGGGTTGTATGGCAAGGTGGGGGTCGGTCTCTGCTCCCAAGTAACAAGTGACAGGACAAGAGAATATGGTCTCAAGTTGCACCAGGGAAGATTTAGATTAGAGATGAGGAAGAATTTTTTTCACCAAGAGGGTTGTCAGCCCCTGTCCCAGGCTGCCCAGGGAGGTGATGGAGTCCCCATCCCTGGAGCTATTGCAAAGCCGTGTAGCTGAGGTGCTGAGGCACACGGGTTAGTGGTGGGCTTGGCAGGGTGAGGGGAGGGGTTGGACTCAAGGTTCTGAAAGGTCTTTTCCAATCAAAACGATTCTGTGATTCTATCTCTGATCTTAGCAATAGTCCTCATAGGAAAAAAATTCCTGCTTGTACTCAAGCAACCACGAGACAACATTCCTCTTGTATGAAAATAATATACCTTTAATTTATTTACAAGACTGACCAACTGGGTGAAGTGGCTGTACTTCAGATGCACTGCAAGAGCTTTCATTAGTGAACCATGTCACTATTCATATGTCTGTATTTTCTTGATATCAATTGTAAAACATACAATCACACGGATCATGAAAGGGTTCTGAAGAGTGAGATAGAAGGAATGTACACAGCAATTAGACAGAAGTTAAAAGAAAAAAAAAAAAGCAATGAAACTCTTTCTATACCCAATTTTAAAGGGTGAAAATTGTTTTCTCAGTATTTAGTAGGTAATATGAATGGACCAATTTTTTTACTTAATCTACAGTAAAAGCCAGTGTGTCTCCAATTTGCATGCTAGCTAGTAACATCTGTCAACTGTAGAGAAATGTAATATATATCAAATTTATCTGGGAGCTTTAACATCATTAAGTGGTGAAACGTGTATGACATGAAGATAAGAAAATATCTTTCTTGCCTTCTGGCCAGCCATTTGGCCAGGCACCCGCAACAGCAAATTAAGCAGCTATGAATAATTTCTGTGTACTTTATATCTCCCATAAAAGTGCATGGAAAAAATTTCACAGAGGTGCTAGGTAGCATACAATTACAAGAGAAAAATCTTGGTTTCCAATACATTCAATTTGCTAAATTTATGCACTAAAATGAAAGATAAGATGCAGACATCATGGTATCAGTTCTTTATCTTTGGTAAACTGTTCTCATTTTATTATAGCCATATTTGCTCTGATATAGATCCTGTGCATGATCTGCTATTATTTAAACCAACAGGAAACACTTCAACGGATATAGAGAGTATCAGTGTATTATTTAGTACATTCATTACTTTCCTCATACATTCTTTCAGAATGTGGCTAGCATATGGGGAAAATGAGCAAATGCTACAATACTCCTGGTTTAATGTCATACTTTTACTGGCTCTTGCCATTAGGAAGAAATGTTTTGTTTTGCTTTTAAAAGAAAGGGATCGATACGACTCTAAGAACAACAAATTCTAAAAATCTGAAGTAAAAATACCAAGTATTTTGTACTTTCTTACAAATGCTAAAATAGCAAATTACACTGGAACTGAAATTTGATACTATGACCCATCTAAGTAAACAATAAAAATAGGACCACAGAGAACACTGACAATTGCTCCAAGGTGTTCCAGCGACGGTCAGTAAGCGATCACTGTCTTTACTGTCTTAAAAATCCACGTTTGATTCTCCCTCACCATTTCTATCAGTATTAAAAGAAAAAAAAAAAAAAAAGACAATTTTAAAGCAGCACTCTCCAGTGACAAGTCATACAACAAATTCACATTGGGTTCTGGGTGGTCTTCGTTAAACTTGAACAATTAATGATGCAAACCTGACTGCATGAACCTAAGTTTACATACATAGTTATGCCTCCAAATAGCTACTGATTACACTAAATCAATTTGGCAAAGTAAGACAATTCAATATCCCTACACCTGAAATATCCAGATGGTGCTGCATTCATGCAAAGAATAAGTTACATTACCACAGCTCATGTGTGGGAACCCTGAAACACTAATTTCCATGACAAAGGTCTAAAATTTTTTCTAAGTTCTTGTTTTGGGTCTTGCTGTTGCCTTTGTTATTTTACAAATAAGAGTGGCAAGTAGGTGATGGCAAGACATTCCACGAGTATAGGCTTCTGCTTCTGCTCGGTCTGCTCTGCTGGCTTTATTCAGATGAGCCATCCTCAATCTTGCCAGCAGTGACACTGAACAAAACAAAAAAAAGAACTCACAGGGGCAGGATCAAGCATCTGGTGTCCATCTTACAAAGAATAATAATATTGTGTCTATGCTCATGTCTCAATCCTTAAACAGTTAATTAATTCTAGGTTTCAGAACTAAAACATGGCTAACAGGCAAGAATGCAAAGGACACCTTTCTGACCCATGTTTTGACACAGTAGCACTATTTTCAGTATCAAGAACAAAACAAATGTGAAGCTGCAAATACTGTAGAAGTGAAGTCTAATATTCCAATGAATATGGCACTTTCAAATTTAAATTAAGTTCAAATTTCAAACTTCAAATTAACTAACAAGACTGTTTATAAGGGTATAATGAAAAACTGCCCCTGAAGAGCACAGTGATTTAAAAACAGATCGTCTTTAGTATTAGAAATTAATAAAAACTGGAAGATGCAGAAACAGGGAGTGGAGCAAATGGGCTTCAACACATGTATTTGCACCAGTGAAAATCATGCTCTTGGCGAGACATTGATAGCTCTGTCACTGATGACTTAAGGTCTTTACCCATGTACAAATGTAGTAAGCCACTTCCCACTGCTGCCGTGCCCACAGAGATGCAACACACACAGTAAAACGCAACAGCCTTAGCGCCTGACTGTCCTAGATGCTGCGCACCCCCAGCGCCCGACAGGCCCCTCAGTCTAAACCAAAGCATCCTCCTGACAATAATTTAGTGGTCAAAGTCTTTAGGAACTTAAAAGAGCCTGTCACTTTTTTGCTTTCTTTGCTTTTTTCAGTATATCACACTTTTTTCTGTTAGGACGCCGGCACCTTTCATCAATGCTCGGAATACATTCATAATGCCATACTTCTTCCATTTTCTCCACAGGGTAAACTGCCTCCACGTAATGACGGATCAGTCTCAGTCTGATAGGATCGAGCTGTTTTTTGTTACAAGCACCTGAATGGTTGTACTGCAGTCTGAGATTCTCTGGAGTAAAGAGTTCGGGGAAGAGTCTTACGAGAAGCCTGGCAGCAAAGTTGCCGACTGACAGGCTCTGTTGCACTATCTCTCTTACCTCCTTGTCAGACAGCAAATACAGAGAAGGCACAGGGAAGTCTGGGTTAGGAACAACGAGTTCATCGAGCGGTATCTTGCAAAAATCCTTGCTGCTTCTTTCCGGGGGCAGTGGTGGCACTTCGAAATCTTCTCGAAACCTCTCGGGGTTTATTGCATAGCTGAGAAACTCCCTCCTGTCGGGCCCCGGCAAGTGGATCTTCCGTTGCTGCTGGTACGTGCGCCTTTGCTCCGTGTCTCTTCGTCGACACCTCTCGTCAAGCTTCCCAACAAACTCCAACGTCCACACTCTGTCGTTCTTTGCTCTGGGGTACAGTATCTGCACATAATGTCGAATTAATTTAATTCTAGTGGGGTCGAGTTGTTTCTTGCCTAAAGATCCGCTACAGTTGTATTGCTTCCGTAAGTTTTCATGAGTAAACAGTTCAGGAAATAAGAGAACCAGCAATCGAGAGGCAAAGTTGCCTATGGAAAGGCTGCTTTCATATATGCTTTTAATCTGTTCTTTGTTCAACAGATAATCTGGGACAGGGACATCAAAATCGGGAGGGGGAAAATCAAGTTTGTCAAAGTCTATGGGTACAAGCCAAATTTTTTTTGAGCGTCTGCCAGGTTTTTCATATTCGAAACTGTCTTCCACTTTTATGATCGATACATCATCTGGTAAACTAGAAGAGTCGTAACAGTCGTCTCTGATCTGATCACATTCACTTCCATCCATATACGTATTTTCGAGCTCATCGTTTATTCGCTGAACACACTGCTGCAACCAGGCTTCTTCTTCTTGCACATCTGGAAAGTAAATTTCAGTGTATTTACGGATTATTTGAAGCCGATGAGGATCCAGCAGTTGTTTTCCAGAGTCTCCAAAGCAGCTGTACCTTTCAGCTAATTTTCTGTGGTCAAAGAGTTCTGGGAACAGCCTATGTAACAAAAACACAGAAAACTCCCCTGGAGAAGAAGCTTCATCTAAAAATTCATTGAGATCCTGAGCATCTAGCATGTAATCTGATGCAACAGCATTACTCCTGTCCAAGGACAAAGCTTCCTCCTGCTCTTTATCCTCCATAAAATGAGAGGATTCGACCTGCTCAGTCTCATAAAAACTGGATGACTGCACACCCTGCTGACTGTTTTCCATTTCCCTCTGAGCCCAAAACCTATTGAAAAAGTCATTGACTTGAGGCAAACACTCCACCTGCCACACAGCTGTATTCTTCACAGAAGGGTAACAAACTTCCACGTAGTTACGGATCAGCTGCAGATGAAGAGATTCAAGTTTCCTTTTGTTGAGAAAGCCGCATGCGCTGCAGCTTCTGCTGAACTCATCCTCGCTGAAGAGCTCTGGGAAGAGCTGCACGAGCAACCGGCACGCGAGGTCTCCGCCTGACGTGCTTTGATCCATGATCTGCTTGAGCTCTGCAGAAGTCAGCTGGTACTCCGGGGGAGGCTTGAAGTCTGCAACAGACTCCGCTGGACTAACTTGCTTTTTAATTCTGCTGACCTCCAGAGACAACAGGTCAACTTTACTGTGAAGCTGAGTCATATTGGTATTGAGGGTGTTAAGCGTGTAAAACATTTTCTGTATCAAAGAGTAGATATTTGGGTCAGAATCTGGGGTGGCCGCCGCTAAGGCGATGGCTGCAGCTGAATCCCTTTTGCGTTGGTCGTTCAAAGTCCGAATATGTGAGGGACTGCTGGGGTTGATTTTTTCAAACAACTCGTAAGAAGCAAACTGCTCTGCTCCCGCTGGGTTCTTCTTCTCCGTGATTTTGTGTGAGATGCCATAGAGAGGTTTTTTGTAAGATGGAGTGGTTATGTCGCTGAAGGATTCTTCTTCGCAGAGCCACGTTACGTTAGGATTCTTGTTCTTGTTTGGCTGCTCTGCACTTATCTGAGTGGGTGAGCCCGTATCTCTGTTCCTCATGTTTGAAAGCGGGCCCTTTGAACGAATAAATATTATATTAGTAAGACTGCCTTAAAAAGATTAGCTCTAAATATGTGCCCCTTAAGCAGGCATTGTTACATAAATATGCAGAGTCACATTTTCTCCAGAGGACTTAGTTGTGTTAAATGCAAAATTAATAATTTCATTAGGAAAAAAAATCCCACAGTAATGCATTACTTAGGTTTTTGGTGGATTTTTTTGGTCTGTTTTTGTTTTGGCTCATGGCTTTTTCCACAGACTAGAACTGCAATAACCCTTAGTACACTACCCACAGAGCTCTAAATGCTCTCCCAAATAAAGTATCATCATGCTTCACCTTGTGTATGAGGATCTTGGGCTGCAGAGAATTTGGGTGGCAACAAGTCAGCAACAGAGCCAAGAATAGAATCTAGATTTTCTGACTCCTAGTCCTGTGACCTTGCCACTGCCTCCCAACAACTGCGTTTAACATTAGGGCACTCTCTTTAGGTTAGCTTTTCCAAATACTGCAAAGGCTATAAGACACAAAAAATATGATTATTCTCTTCTTTACAATGTGAAAAGTTTATATAGGGGGCTTAATATTTATAATGGTGTACAATTCCTAAACAAGTTCTAAGAATGACTGTAATTTTAAAGATATCTTTTATTGAAACAATAAAAACTTAGAAAGTGAAAAGTATCTTGGTATTGTCTTTTTTAAATAGGGAAGCCAAAGATCTCTTTATTTCTCAAAGGCATGGAAGTTTAGACTCGTGGGCTTCCAATTTTCTGGATTTTTTTTCTTAGAAACCAGTAATGAGCTCTTAAGAAATCAATATTCTCAATATTTTTGTAACTCATTCTCATTGCTTCAAATTGGAAGCAGGTAGTTTCATTAACTCACAGCAAATACGCAGGGCTTGGGTGAGTTGTTTTTTCAAACACACAGATACTGCAAGTGATTCTTGGCAAGTTAAATAGATACATCAATCTAAACCCAACATACAGAATTAAAACATGAGAAAACACAGATTTTAGAGAAGACTGTACTGAAACTTCTTTTGGTTTAGGTTGTTCCATGGAACAGTAATTAGATTAAAAAATCCAATAAATTTGCTTTCAAGGATTAAAACAAATGGAATACAAACTTAAGGTCTGCGCTGAGAGCCACAGCAATTTGAAATTATAGTGAAGACTCCTCTACATCCTACAGTGAGAAACTTGAATTAAGGCTGCTTTCTCAAAAAACAGAACTGTAACACTCCTTAAATTAACCTGATCCCTATGTGTGCTCACTTGGCATCTGCTTACTGCAGTGACAAATTGAACCTAATTACTTTTTAATTTCTAATGCAATGTATACTCAAAAGAGGCTCAGAAAGAACAAACTTGTTTCCACTCCACCAGCAGACTCAATTAAATTGACGTGTGTTTCCACGTTCTGCCCTCATTCACATCATCTAACCCTACATATGAAACCTTGTGTTTTCACATCCAAAGCTGTGTGGATGGACGGGTGATCAAATGACAGTGTAAGGGAGATGCAGTCTAATGCACAACGTACAGAAACCCTAGTCCTAGTGCTGCCTACAACACTGGACTTCCAGGTCTCAACATGAAGACTGTACCTCTAGTCCATCTAAAGCACATTCCTATGAGGACAGCGAGGAACCACGGTCCTATAACATCACCAGCTATTAAAGGGTGACTTTTACTCCAGCAAGTGGTATGATATACCCTAACTAAATCAGCTGTTTGTGACTTGTAAAACAGCAGAACACAAGAGACCAAATCGCAGACAGACTGAGACTGCATTGCTCCCCTTTAACTGTAGGCTCCTACGCCAGGTCTGAAGTTGTCATATACCACCTATACTTGCCAGTTGGAAAACAGATATTCCCAGATGGTAACAGAGCTCTCCCAAACAGACATGACCTGAAAGCAGGTCATGAAAACCTCCACTGACAAAAGAAGTAGTTCTGCTCCTCAGTCAGATACCCAACTTGATGACAAATTCCTTTTACCATTTTAGATCAAAAGAATAAAACAAAACCACAATTCTGGAGAAGACCTTTCTTACACATACAGTGAGACCTGCTACCTAAGTAGCTAGCTCTTCCATTAACATCCTTGTTTAAAGAGAATATTCCAAATATTCCTTCACATACAGATTACGATTCACTCAATTCCTTCTCTACTAACTACCTTTCATGGGCCACGAGATCTTGTCAGAGCTACTGCTGTACCTTTCCCTAGCTACATAGACAATAAAACTCGGCAATGTGGACGTAACTTTATTAATGCACACCTCACACACAGAGCCAGGGCAAAGTAATATTACAATGTGTATTAAACAGCACAAATCCCTTGATTTAAGTATGTCATTGCACTTTGACCGTGAGTACTGTGACATTTTCCACTCTCAGTTTTGGATGTGGTACTGTAGGGGAGAAGTGTTCCCACTAAGTACTACAGCTGCAATGGCAGCAGAAGTTCTGCCCTTTCACTAGTGCCACTCACAGTGTTAGGATCCGGTTGTGGGACAGATTGGGTATCTGCATTTCAGAAACACATAGTCAGTGTTTTGACTACGAGATGATGACACATTTTGGCCTTCATTTAAGGATTTTCTACTTCAGATGTATACTTCTTTGAATTATCTTGTCTTTATATGGTTTCCACCTGGAAACAGCTGCATCTACAGCATAAATACGTGGCTTTTAGTTAATTCTCCAATTAAACTAGTATTTAAGATTTTCTAATTAACTTTCTGTACCTCTGGGGTTTAAACATCAACACATTTCAGATAATGCTACATCCATTTAAGATGATCAGTGTGAGTACTATAAAAAAATAAGCACAGATATTGTTTCATGAGACTCAATGTACGTAAGATCGTGCTGCCTTTTATACTACATTTGCACAGCAAGTTTTTCTACTATATACATTCTTTGAACCTTTGCAAAACTCAGTATTTTGGTAAACATCAACCAATATAAGTAACTGTGAAATAGTCTCTCACGTTATTTCTCAGAGTCCTAAGACAAGTTTTAAAAGTGCAGTTACTGCTGTTCAGTGCTAATTTGTGAACTTCATTATGCTTTATAAGCAAAGACTAAATATCTATAAGAATACAGAGCATGCCATTCTAGCATATGAATAAGGAAGAATAACTATACGAGCAAGAAACGGTTAAAGAGATTCTATCAAACACACGAGAACTTGGAAATGTCTTGCACGTATATTTTTTTCAATTACAACTTTCTACAATTATCTTTTGAAGACAACTAAGGAAAATTAAACTCTGCTTCTGAAGTGACAATCAGATTTAAAAAAAAAAAGTTAGAAGTCTTCTGACAGAAAGTTATTTACTATTAGCCCAATAGTACGGTTACATAACATAAAAAGTACAGCTCTGCTTATATCATGCATCAATGCCTATGTGATATGTAGACTAAAAGTACACTATTTTAAAAATTAATTAACATTTTGTCCTCTGTTTGAACAGAAATAGTTAATGAAGTCATCAACTAAAACAAAATGTTGGTACTAGAAAAAGTAATTAAAAATGATGTTAGGGTTGAGGAGTATTTCTGGTTGGTTATTTAACTAAATATGCTGCTTCATTGAGGTCAGTCAAGAATGAATTTTCATCATTACTGGGTCATTTTCTGATATTGTAATTTCAAAGTTATAATTAATCTCAAATTAAAATTTTATTAATGGGAAACAGCAAACAGTAAAATCCAAAGCAAACACAGTTCAGAGACCACTATGAAGCTTTTAAGAATCTGAATGTAAGTAAAACAACTGTAAAAAGAAAAAGAGAAAGGAAAAGAAAGTAAGTGTGTAATAAGATTAAAACCTACCTACCACAGGCATTCAGGGAAATAAAATAGCCTCGAGAAATCAGAGAGGTAACAGTCAAGAAAAAGAAATATGAAGAACTACAGCTAGAAAGGAGAAATGAAATGCACAAATACAACATGGACTAACTGACTAGGAAGAAGAACAGCAGAAAAGGATATGTGCATTAGATTAGGTCATAAACTAAATATAACCCAGGCCCTGAAGTTATTCAAAAGAGGATGAATTTGAGTCTAGGTTATTTTAATAAAGTGCTGAGTATACTGCTCTAGAGGGTGTTAGAAGACATGCCACTATTCAACACCAGACAGTACCTTTTAAAAAAATCTCAAACAGAACAACAAAAATACAAGGTAACTCCTAAAGAGCTGAAAAACCAGAACGTTAGTCTCGGACAGGAAGGAGTGAGGGTGGACAACATCACATCAGTTTTACCCACAGAAGACTTTTCTAGGAACACATAATCACTGCTCTCCCTACTAAGAAGAACAAGAACAAACAGAAACTTGCTCAATTTCAGCAAAGATTAATGAAAATCTCCAGTTGCTTGAGAAGTGAAACACTAGGACAGGATAACAGAAGAGACCGGGCATCTCCTTTACCAGCTGGACAAATACCTGGATTGTCACAAGTGGGATGCTGCACTACAAGTTGTAATACACTCTGCTCTTGATATGCTGAAGTTTTCTGCGTCCCTACATTTTTCGCTTTCAAGTAATACACAAATTTATACTTGTCTCACTGACATGGAAGTCTGTGTCACAGAAGAAAGAATTACAGCCCTCATTCTATCACTGAGGATTCAGCTGAAGGACTGTGTGACATGAGAGGGACTGTAATCATGCTCAGGTAATCCAAACCACTACCTGCTCCTACGTTGTCTGACAAGCAACAAATATACACTTCACATGAATCAATCAACCTCTAACTGTATTTCATTGATACAATCACTCCCAAGTTACTTAAAGAACTACCCAGACAGGTAATGTGCGCAAACTGGGTTAAGATCAGCTGTGTTTGCCTCAGACTCGTTACTAATGCAAATCTAGTTAAAAGACTTGCATTTTGCTTTTACCAGCAATGAATTTAGCCTACGAAATATGAACAGAAAAAATCACACAGACATGTATAGAGAAGTCACCTCTTGCGTAAAGCGTCTTTTCTTCACGCTGGGTAAGACATCTTGCTGGCTCCCTGAACCATCACAACCAAGTAAGGTCTGTTTCCGTTTGTTAGAATCTTGTAGGCAAGTAACTGCGCCATCCAGTGAGTATTTCTCAGCAGATCTGGATGTTACCGAGCAGTCTAGAGCTTCATCTTCGTTTTCTGTTTCTACTTTCACAACATTTTTTCTAGGAATTTTTACTGGAAAAAGAGAAGGTTTAGAAAAATAAAGCACTCTCTCCAGAAAACCATGACAGCCTTAATACAATCTTTTGTGGTTTGTTTCTCTTTATGAAAACGTGTTTTTCAAAACACCATTATTTTTTACCACTTGCACTGTAAGTGTATGCTGAGGCCATCCCAAAATCACGGGATTATTACGCTAGGAACCATTCAGTCATCCAGAAAATCTCAGTTTCCTCCACAAAGAAGAGTCCGAAGTATAAACAAATACAGTTACAGTATGAAGATTATTTTGGAGGGGGAGGAAGGATGCAGAGCAGAAAATATAATGAGTAACAAAGGCAATAGTGTATTTTAGATAGCTTTTTAAAAAACATTAAAGTAATTTGTCTTTATTCAAGTGCATTTGTCATGAGGTTATAAAGGTTTTAATTCAACAAATACTTTTGCCTGATCATAAATTACATAACGTATAATATTTTACCTTCATCATCATCAGTGATTTCAGCTGAATTCATCTTCTGTCTCACTAAAGAACAAAACAAAAATGCAAATATAAATATCAGCATCTTCTAGAATCAGGAAAGATCTACATATCTTATTACTTTTCATTTAGAGCCATTGGGCATTGACAGCCCACAGATAATTTCCAGTCTCTAAGTTTGTAATAACTAGCTATTTTCAGTAAACTTCACAGGCACCCACAGATCTGCCAACAGGCAAATGATACTGCAGACAACGTACCACAGCTAGGAAAGCATTTGAAACTGTTTGTATTTTTCTGGTATGGAGCAAAGTCATTTTAATATCTTCTCTATAAAGTATCTTGGCAGTATATAAATAGAAGTTAGCACTATTAAATGCACAATCCTGCATCAAGTCACTACTACTTATTATGAGCAAATGTTTTTATGATTTCCTTGTGGGTGACCCAAAGACATCAGAGAAGAAAAACTCATCATAAACTGTAATATACATCTGCTGGAGTAAGTTTTCATTTAAAAAAATCTTTGATCTTTTGATATGGGCTGCATCAATTCTAATTCAAGCAGAGCAATCTGCAGATCTACAGTAATTATGTTTTTCTAACTGCTAGCCTCTAAGTAATGAAAGAATGTTTTATGTAAGGAAAACCAAATATACATATTATGTTAGTGTGAATGTAGCATTGCTTCTCACATGAAAGACACAGCTGCTTCCTTGAAAACTAATTTTGGAAGTTACTGGAGGGCAAACATTAATCTGTGGTCATGTTCCTAAAAGACATTCTAAATCTTTTGGAGATCTGCAAAGCAAACAACCTAATCAGACCTCACTGACCGTTACAGGGCTCACAGCTGCAAACTGACACTCTCAACTGGTAAGCTCGTGACCGGTAAACTGCCACACACCGTTCATGTCGATCTGCACACAGCATTATGTTTACTTGGCCTGAGAATATTCTTTCTTTACATTTTCCACAGTTACATTCTTCTTTCAAATAGCTCTCTTTTAACTGTTCCTGCCTATTCTTCAGACAAGGTCTGAAGGCTTCCCTCTGGCTGGAGCAAGTGAATAAAACCAATCAATAAAAAGTGTACATATAGCCCAGGAGTGGGAATTACAATGAAATTTAGAAGAGAGATGAGGAGAGAAAGAAACAGAGAATCTGTTGAGGGAAAAGAAGTCTCTGCCTCTCTTCTGAATAGTGTTTAATAGAATTAAAACAAACAAACAAAACCTCTAACTCGACATGCTGTTAAAAACCTGTGAGTGCTTGAATGCTATGTAGCTATGAGTTTTTCTCCATCAGCAACTGATGGCTGTTAATGGTAACAATAAGATCCTTTTCTGGATAAGATTTTGTATGACTGTACTACAATAAGTAGCATACACCCCCCCACCAAAAGCCATGTGGAGTTAAAAAACTAGCTCATACTGGGCCAATCTAGAAGCCAAAGTACCCTTTGATTTGTTGATCACCAACACAGTTCCTATATACAGCATCGTAAAGGGCATTGAGTGTATAATGTGAGACTGCTTTCAGCCAGAAAAAGTCTCAGTTGGATGTAGAGCTACCAGAAACCCTTTGGATATCTAGTGCTTTTACCCACCATAATCCCCTATTTCAGGACTTGCATTTATGAATTGATCGACACATAAAATTATGCCAATTAAACATAACAGCTTCACTTAAACTTCTGCTAAATTTGTAGGGACATACCAGTATGAAACCAAGTGGTCCACATCAACTTCTAAACCACTTGGTAAGCACTGGTGAGGGTTAATACCAAGTCCTACTAACTCAACAGTACTTATTAATCTAGACAGAGCCACTACAGCTCTTAATGAAAAACCCGAAGGCAATGTACTGATGCAAAAGCACCACTGAAAAGATATGTTGGACCTTAAGAAAGACATATATTACTAAATGTTTGCATTTTCCCCTGATATCCCAAGTCCATTGATATTCAGTGCCTAGATCTCTCTTACATTTTTCCAGACTTAGCTCTGAGGGATGTGGTACAAGACCAACATGTGCCAGCACTTAGCAAGTGCGACAGACTTTTAAGTGAAGGCCTGAGGTGACAGCAAACAAATCAGCCAATACAACTGCAGAATATTCTGTAATGGAAATCTAAATGCCTTTCCAGATAATGTCATGGTGCTCTATCAGAGCAAAATACTAAAAGATGGTAAGCAGAAAGCCAGAATTTATAAAGGTGGCAGAGGGCAGAATGATAAGAATTATTTAGAAGGTGATATAGGGAATCATATTTTTTCTTCTAATTCCTGCTATTACTGCTATTCAAATATGAAGAATGCTTTAGAAGAAATCTTTTGAGAGAATATAAGCAAACTGAAAGGAGAAGATTAATGAGGATCTGAACAGCCACTCTTTTAAACTGGAAAAAAGTGAATGCATGTACCCTGGATAACAGCTAACTTTCTGAAGGAGGCAACACCAGAAAGACCAAAGCTATTCCAAATTCAGATAAAATAACATCAAGTCTACATGTAGTTTCACAAATTTGAAACTGTTACTACTTATTTTGAATTTTTTTTTAAATAAAACTGCCAGAATACAATTAAAAGTGAACAGTCAAAAGCAGTCTAGAAATATTGGGTTTCATATTTGAAATACTTGGTGCCAAACAATGCATGAGCTCCAATCTTTTTTTTTTTTTTTTTGGGAGCCCTAGCGATATCTCTCTCTGTATCTGGTTTCCCATCTTCCTTGTGAGATAAGACCTTGGGTATTACGAGGAAATGAAGCACATTTAAAAGACGATTCAACTGCCCCTCTGAATTCCTGTCTCATAGTCCCTGCTCCCTCCAGGCATGGGTGCCCACCTTAACCTCCAGTGAGCTCTTCCAGCTTGACAGATTGAAAACAATGAAACTTCTTTCTTTACCAGGTTACTTTTCTTCTAACTCAGAGAAGTAAAGGGTAAGGCAAGTAATCAGTCCCAGGTCAGATGTACGCATGAAGGTTGGTATGGAAAGGAAGAATTAAAATCTCTCTTTGTCATACCAACAACCCACTGGCTTGGTTCAGCCATTTGGTGAGACTGCACTTATTACCCATTTACACCACCTTCGCACTTCAAACGTGGGTGGCAATGGACTCACTGAATTGATTCACTGTGAGGGTGATGAAGCAGTGGCACAGGCTGCCCAGAGGGGCTGTGGAGTTTCCTTCCTTGGAGGTCTTCAAGACCCGCCTGGACATGTTCCTAAGGCACCTGATCTAGGCGAACCTGCTTCTGCAGGGGGTTTGGACTAGATGATCTCTAAAGGTCCCTGCCAAACCCTACCATTCTATGATTCTATGATTCACAAGTGAG
Organism: Urocolius indicus; assembly: GCA_013401255.1. Taxonomy (NCBI): domain Eukaryota; kingdom Metazoa; phylum Chordata; class Aves; order Coliiformes; family Coliidae; genus Urocolius; species Urocolius indicus. Next base: position 18,144 of record WBNH01001148.1, read on the forward strand.
TAGTGAGGGGATACAGGGATATCAACACAGCTACTGTATTACTGGTTCCACAGGAAACTTGGGCCTATCCTATGTGAAGGGGACACTCTGTGTCTGTTCGAGCATATCCACCCATGTACGTGTGGACATGTTAGGTTAACAATCACTTTGCTGATTGTTCAAAGTCCACTAAAGAGAAAACATTTCAGATTATTTAAAATACCAATAATTATTGCCTCCATAGAAGAAGCAGCAGTGTCAAAATCTGTTTTGAGGTAGCAATCTGGCCCAGATGGTAAGAATAAACTGCAGTTGGAGAAAAAAAAGATCTAAACAAACCTGAGACAAAATAGTGCAAAACACAATTGAGTAAGAAACCTATCCAGTAACGGGAATGCCTGACACTTGTTCCTTGTCCTGTTGAGCATGCAAACATATTTCATTCTTACCTTATATGTTTTTTTGTTTTTTTTTTTTCCCAAAACAGACGAGAAATGCATTTATCATCCTTAGCCTGAAACTGACTCAATGCTATCCAGGACAGCAGGTAGCTAATTGTAGGAGGGAGTGGACACTCCATGCTGGAGGTGGGAGCCCAGAGGTACAGCCATGACTAGCAGAGCAACCAGCCTTGGGCAGATTTACCTTGCTGGGGTACAAATGGATGCTGCAGTATATCCTGCTTTCTAGTGAAAAGAGGATCTGGAAGTAAGATTCCAAAACATACCACACATCTACAACAGCATCTACGTCAACAGCCAGATCCTGATCCAAATTAAATGAATTGGCACGGTAGCCTAAGCATCAATATGGCTAAATTTTAGCTGAAACTTATTATATTTTGACCTGAACTGGCCAAAAGAACAATGTTTTACAAAATATGAACATAAACCTTAAACTTCAAGTTTTAGGATTTTGCTTGTAAATGTTTAAACTCAGGAATCAAGTTATTTTAGAAGCTTTTTTTCTGTGTTCCTCAGTTTCTATCTTGTGTATAAAGTCAAATTCCAAAGAACATGTGGAGAGCTTAGAAACACTTAACAAAACAGGCACACAATAGGTACATCTCTGAACACTAAAAATGAAGGAAATAGCTAATACTTTCACTTTTTCTTGAAAAGACACTCTGCTTTTGCTTAATAGTCATCTGCTCCTAGTACAGTCATTAGCTAAACCTAGCTAATATAGGACAAACAGGAGTATGTGTAGCACTTGGATAAATTCAACAATCAAGGAAGAGGTAAACAGATCCCATTCTCACAACAAAAACAAGAAATAGATTTCCTACATTTCATCTATTGAGAACAATCTTCTTGAAAACAGTATGTAGTTTAAAATTTCTATGTAGTCAATGACTCAAAATAAACACCTTACTGATGTATCAGTATATACTCACCTTCCCATCTAAACTGCCTTGATTGATAGCTACTAGTGCTGATACTGTACAGATACTTGTGCTGAGCCACTGCTAGGTGTCACTCAACGGAGTCTGTGGGATGCCAGCACTCACCTGGGAAGACATAAACATTCCTTTTGGCTCAGTCCTCTAGACTTACCCACACATCCTGACACTTCTAAAACAGTTAAAGAGGACGGTTTTCTTCAGGTGATTAAAGCTTTGCTCTTCTAAGAGAGATGAATAAAATTACCTAGATTTGCAACCATGCAGACAATGATACTGTTCTTTTTAACTGATGTATGACAAGCCTATTCACCAAGAACTGATGTAATATACAGCACTGGATCCTCTTTTAAGTTAAGCTACTTCAAATAAATTCAATATGCATTATGGTCTAACTCTAGACACCAATCTAAGTGTGTCTGATTTGTGATCTTGCGATTTGCAGCAAGATTCAGAAATCCCACTCACCTACCAGCTAAACTTGTAGGTGGTTTTAGATTGTCAATACCAAGTTTCTGATGGACCACATACGCAAAACCTTTTCAGCCCTGTTGCATCTGTTGCACTAGGAACTCCTCTATATCTAGCCTACTGACTAAAATTCAACCCCTGTTTACAGAACATGCTTGATATTTTGAGATTCTTATAGAGAGCTACAATAAATAACTGTATGGTACTTCACTTACCAATGGCACAATGCTCAAAGAGGTATTTGGAAGACAGAAATACCTGGTTTTCTTTTCTTTTTCATTTAAACTTTCCTGCTCTTTATTCTGCAGCACAGGCAAGAATCCAGGTCCCCAAATCCTAGGACAGTGATCTAAACACCAGGTTATGGCATGCTGGAGGACCAGTGGCAAGAAGAGGGGTCGGCCAGGGCAGGAGGGAGCAGGGAAAGAAAGGGGAACTCCAGCACACCCTGGCCATCACTATTGGCCAAATTCCCTTCTCACAGATTCTATTCTCCTTTCTTAACACTCAGCAGCTCATACTTTATTGTAGCATCGTACCATTTTGGTAACAACATTCAACAGGGCTAACAGTGAAGCTCAATGCACACTGCAATGTTGTGAGTTCCAAAGCATAACACAACGTCATAAAACCCCCAGGTTTTGGAATGTTTCCCTTTGCATTTAGTGGTAACTACCACCCTGATGTTGCTTTTGCAAGTAGAGAGAGGGAAAAAAAAAAGCAATCAATTTATCAAAAATGTGCCTACTCAAAACATGTGCCAAAACCTTCAGGATTTAAAGCACTTAGGTACAAAAAAAATTTCTAAGGAAAGGAGCAAGTTGCAAATTATATTCTAAATGTATTTCAGTCTCATATCATCCAGCATAATGCACAATGCCACTTCAAAGCAGCATAAAAGTGTACCTAGTTGTTGTCGATATATAAAACCGAACTGAACCAAAAGCCTAAGTCAAATCACCCATCATGTCCACTGTCCTTCTCCTATTTACCACCTAACAATTACTCATGTGTTGGCCTTGGAGGATGTTTTCATTACCTGTCTTATGATTGCAATAATTGTAAAAAAAAGATCTCGCTGATAATGTAAGATCAAGACAGTTACCTGCCTTTGCAGTCCTTCTTAAAGAAACCCTGACTGACCACTTTCAAGTTCTGACTTAACAAAAACTAAGTAATCAGAAAAAAAGGCAGCTGCTTTGCCCTTCATAACTGAAAAAAATAACTCGCTGCTCTTCAAACTCCCCTGTGTAATGCAGTAGGTTCTGACAACTGAAGAAGGAAAAAACGGTATGAAAACCATACAGAAGAGTATGAAAGTGCACACATGCTGTATGTGGAAAGCAATTATGATTTCATAAAGCTTGCTAATCATAATTACAAATGTAAATGAATCATTATCTTAACTAATAGACTCTAATACAGTAAGAATCCCTGTTATCAGTTTTATAGAAGTTTGCTGTGTATAATTAAAATGCTTGCACAGGATTGTACCGTACAGCTAATTAACGCATGGTACATGTGTAGATGCTGCTTCTTTAATGCACATCATCCCACTAAATATTTCAGGAATTAAATATTGGAAGGAATGCCTCTAATTCTTCATTGACGACTATACGAATGTTATTGAAAATACAAGAGTTTAGACATTATGTGCTGCGTTTATTCCTTTTAAAGCCTCACGGTGGTTCATTGCTTCATGTACAAAACTCAGAGGCTTCAATGAAAAGTCACTTTCTACTTATCACTTGTGTCTGAAGAGGTGGATTGTTCTTTACATTTTGGTCAAAAGATAAGATACACTTGTTTTCTAGTAACATTAAATACGTGTTTAATAGCATATGTGGAATAAGATGCTCAATTCCCTTGCTTTCAGCATGCAGTGAAAGACTCAATAATCCTCTTGAAGCACAGGTAACACAGTAAAGGTAAATAAATTAAGGGAATATCAAAATATCTCATATTCTAAAGAGGTAACATTTGCTAAATTTTACAAGATCTGTACATTGAACTGATGTTTATCAGCCAAAAGTAGCATCTCCTCTTACACGTGCCTTCCTGTAACAGGCCTTTATCACAAAATGACAACGGCATTATGCTACATAATGCAAACGGACTCTTGTGTATCTATTCATCCTCAGCAAGGGACAACAACTAATCAAACTAGTAGTTAAGACATCAAGTGTCTAAGGTCCTGCTCCCTGTCTCTGGGTCTCTCCCTCTATTTCATATGAAACATAACCATAGAATGCAACAGATGCTTCTCAAGGGAAGACTAGAGTCTTAAAGAGAAGTATAGGTAGGTGGAAGGAGTTTCATCCTGTGCAGCAGGTGAGCTGAGGGCTGCTCTAACTGTCTGGTGACAGCACAAAACACAGTCAACCGTGATGTTTTAGAAGCACAATTCCTTCATAATGCTTTGAAATAATGACAGCAAACAGCCCTTCTCAACACCCAGCCCTGCAGTCCCAGGAGCAGACAGCATCGAAGGTACACGCCTCTGCTCAGGCTGCCCAGGAGCTGCCTCCTGCTTGGGGGCGCGTGTTGCTTCCCATGCTGGCTCTTGCAAAGCTCTCCTGCTGGGCTGCAGAAGCAAACCCAGAGAACTGCAAGTTCTGGGTTCTGCTTTGGGAGCCAAGGAATCTGCATCTTTTACTTCCTAGCTGTAGCATTGGGTTCAATACTTTCTATGTTGCAATTATCCTCAGAGTACATTTGATTCCTCCAATTTGTGCGAAACAATGTGACTGCAATTCAATTCAACTGAATTACACATAAATACCATTCCAAAATTGAGCCACAAAATGTATTTCTTGCAGGCAATGTTTGCCTTCTGCTCAGTTCCATGGGCCACTGATTTGACTTTAAATATTACAGAATCTTGTCAAGGCCTTCTAGAAAAAGCAAAGCCATTCTTTGTTCCAGAATTTTCATTAATAGTTTTATTTTCTATTTAAGTATCTTTCTACTTCTGAAAACCTCATCACCGCACTTGTTAGTATGACGTTCAGACCAAACAACTAACTGGGAAGGGTGTCAGTACGCTGCATGAAACAACATTACTAACATTACAAATTACACATAAAGCTGTTGTAACGGACAGAAATCAAGGAGAGAAGGAGAAATTCACGTTTGATTTGTACACCCAACTGTACTTTATTTAGTCAGGTCTCCTTGTAAAATTTGACTTTTCTGAGCAAAAAGTTTTGAAAAGGCTTGTGAAGCTACTTCAAAAAGGTAGAAGGTTGAAGAAATCTTGATCCCAGAGACCACCTTAATCAAGAAAAAAAGAGGCTAATTGATTTCTGACTACCCCTCTTAAACTCTGAAATAAGAATGTTTACTGAACCACGAGCAAGATGCAAGCAGACAATATAAAGAAAACTAAAAGAAGATGCTTTCTAGTCTATAAATTTTGAGACAGCAGGGTGTTGCTAGTGACCCAAGAATGGAGCTTTTGTGAAAAATTTATTATTGATATCCAGTACTGACACTTGAACTACTGAATATCTTAGAAAACAGTATTCCAATACTGCAATCATATTCCAACTCTTAATACATGTTTGTTAAGTTCTAAAACCAGGAAAAAAATGTGTTTTTTAAAAGAACCAGCACATGTTGTTGGAAGCATTGCCCCAACGGGCAATAAAATCCCTACGTTTGACATGGTTTGAAAACCTCCTCTGCTGCCCTGTGGAGGAGGATAGGAAGCCTCAAGTCTCCTCTGAAGACAAGGGCATTTTGCCAGAAAGACTTGCAGGACACGTTCTCAGTTTGAGTCTTTTTTAAATTTCATTTTAGTTACACCTGCAGATGCAGTTGAAATTACAGATATATGAAAAAAAAACTAAATAAAAATCACTCTTCTCAGTTTTCCCACAAGATGCCTAAAGCTTTACTTTTCACAACCCGTCCCCTCAACTTTATCAAACACCAATTCAACCTTGCACTGGTCAGCAAGCTACTAACCTAGTTTACTTGCAGCGTTAAAGCATCAAATCGGTTTTGTTTCAATCAGGTGTCATCCCCTGATCTGTTACAAACGTTTTGTTTTCCCATCAACGCTTCATTCTCTCTCCCCTCGTTTTTGTATTTGATTTTTAAAATACTGTTCCATCTGAACTTTGAACAGACGATTTAAAACGTCCAAACTGCAATCAGCGCTCCTTTACTCTTTTCCACTGGACTTGCCTAAGCTACAAAACACTTTGCAGAGACAAAAAGCGTGGCTGGTCCAACGCTGAGCTTGACTTAACTGGAGAGAAGAGGAAAATGTATCAACACATACTGGCAACTACTTGTTTTATTAGAGCTAATCCTTCACGTAAATTTGTAATCCAATGACTAGGCATCAGCCAGAAGCAGAGAAAAATGTTTCTCCCTCCCTGTTTAAACGTGTCTGCCCCAGGGGTTGGGCACGCACTGGTTTTTTTTTTATAGGTGGTAGCGACAAACTCTACCAGCACTTCAATCCAAAAAGCTCTGGGACTGCGTCAACGCCGTGTGGAAGCCGTCACATGGCTGTTGGCCAGCCGCCGGCGCGCGTTCTGCTGGTGCAGAGTTTGTTCCCTTCTATTTACAAAAGGCTGTGTGGACACAGCACGGTGGAAAGAAAGTAGGGTAGAGGCAGCGAGCCGGGTGACCCATGCGGAGGCCGGCGGACGGCTGGCCCGCAGCGTGCGTCCTTCTCGGGTCCCGGCGGGCATCACCGAGGAATCGCCTCCTCGGCGCTCTGCCACCATTTTGGCCAGGCAGGACACTGCCCCCCCCCCCCCCCCCCGGGACTCGCTTTTACGGGGTGCGTGGCCCCGCGCCGCTCCGCAGCGACACCGGCGGGCACGGGGAGGCGCGGTAAGCCGGTACCGCGAGGGGAGCGGAGGGGGAACGGGGTTTGGTGGGGGGTGTGTGTGTGTGGGGGCGCCTCCAGCGCCGGCCAGGCTTCACC
>WBNH01001150.1:0-19577 GCA_013401255.1 Urocolius indicus
GCTGTCCTGGTCGTTGGCAAGAATGGAGAACAAAATATTTTATGCTCCATGTCCCATCAGCAGGTGATGTCCAGCCACTTTTTGGAAAACAGAGTTTCAGTGTGTGCAGCAGCTGCTCTGAAAGAGTAATGTCATAAACAAAAGATGCACCCCCTTCCTTCTCCTTTCTCTTAGCTTTTATTGCCATGTGTACATCATATGGTACAGAATATCCTGTTGGCCAGTTTGGGTCAGCTGTCCTGGCCCTGGCCCCTCCTAAGATCTTGACAACTTCCAGTCTGCTGGTGAGCAAGAGGAACGAAGAGACAGCCTTGGTGCTGTGGGAGCAGAGCTCAACAGTGGCCAAAACACTGGTCTATTATCAACATCTTTCTAGCTACCCAAACAAGACACTATGAGGGCGTCTCTGGGGAAAATGATCTCCCTCTCAGCTAGACCCAATACAGATGTTTAGGTAGGTAAAATGTGCTTATCAGTGTACTGAATTCTAGCTGTATGTTGAAGCATTGATTTTGTAAATTATCTGCAATGCATTACATATACTCTCTTGATTGTTATTGTTTCACTGTTGTAAAGCAGTATTATTTAGAGTTTTATCAAAATAACACTTTCAAGACAAGTAGCTGCTTTTATTTATCTATGAGTGACTCTTTTTTGTGTGTGAAATTTTAACAGACAAACAAAGCAAACTTTTCTGGAAGCTGGATTTTGGACAATATTTCATCTTGTTCAACAGTTCAAACTAAGGTGTTCCAGATATTTTTGTTGCCACTATTAACTTGGTATGCTTAGTTCTTAATTGCTTGTTTTGCTTCTGAAAGTAACAAAGTATTGATTTTTTACTTAAAACCAAAGAAACACTTCAATAGTAAGCTGGCCATCTAAGAGGTATTTGGCACATACATCAGCTGATAATAAAGAAGCTGATTGTAACGTTGTATAGACTTTATACTGGCAGGAATCCAGGTGTTTATCTAATGGAGGCACTAAAGCAGCTTTGACTTTGTGCATAGGCTGATGATTTTTCACTCTAAAATCAGTGGATTTTTTTTACCTGTGCTTTTCAGGTAGCTGAGTAAAAAGCATAAGCATAATTTATATATTTCTGTTGCTTATGCATTTCATGAAGACTTGTAGATGTTCTTCAAGTACACCATACCACCATATCATATGGCTGTAGGGCTTTTAAGTACCAGCACTCAAGTATGCATTGTGTGTTCCATTTCGTGTAAGGTTCTGTTCCATAGGTCTGAATGCCACAAGGGACTTCAATTACTGAGCAGTTCTTTTCCTACTCATAGATTATTTATCTCTTACTTGCAGGGTTTGTGCATACATAGTATCTTTGTATTCCTCAGTTGATTGGTCATCACAACAATCCTTGTGATGTTATATAAGGAAATGTATTAATCTCATTTTAATGTTTTAGAAGTTTAGATATGCAGCATGGATTTTACTACATGTATTCTACACACACTCCCCAAAATTCCAAAGATAGATAGATGAGTTCAGAATCTGAACAAAAAGCTGGTGTCATTCGTAATATACACTCTCAGAGGTTACAAGCAGCTCCAGCTCATTCAGTCAGGAGCCCTAACACCTGTAAAGATGTTAGATGCTAAGCGCATTTACAGGATGCAGGAAGGGATTTAAATACTACAGTGCTCAGAATTGAGATAGTACTTGTAGCCCTCTTCGAGATTAGGATCCATAACCCTTCAGTAAGCAAATAAGCCCTTTTTTTGCACTGAGGCAAAGAGACAGCTTAACCAGGGATTGAGGACTTCCCTAGGCCTGAGAAACTGACTAAATCAGTACACTGGGGGAATGTTGACATTAGGAAGCAATGCAGACCTATACTGTTAGATTGATAGAGTGGAATGGTTGGATTCAGGGTCTGAGAAGAATTTGGTAGAGTTTTTGCTTTGAGTTGGACAGAATACCTCCTGATAAGCAGTTAGAGCACTTTTGGTGTACTCCTAGATCATGTCTTCAAGTCAGTTTCATGCAAATTTCAGTTCACGCGCTTTGAAATCTCTCTGTGAATCAAGTGAGGCACAGTAAGTGGGGACAGTTCAGAAATCCACCTCAAAACCACACTCTTGACCTGAACTAAACTGTGCATGTAGATGCAGCTTGGGAAGGCAGTTGCCCGAAACTGGTCAAAGTCTTGGAGGCTTTTAATTCGACTACTATATGTAAACCCATCAAGTATGTTTTTTCCTTAATGTCATAAAAACATACTGAGGTACATTTATAGGAGTATCTAACGCAAGCTATAAAGAAAGGGAAGGAACAGATGTACAGAGCTTGAGAACAAATTTAAAACATGCAGTTGCATTAAGTGTCCTTTTCTTGCATTTTTCTTAAACCACCTTCCCCTCACTCCTCCCTTCTCCTCAGACCTCAAACCCACTACAGATAGCTAGACCAGGAAAGTGGCTTAAGAGGATCAAGAGACTAGGTTTAAGGAAGAACTTTCATTAACTTTGTAGACCATCAGTGGTGCGCAGAATTCATAAACCTCTGCTGAGGTAGTATTCTGATGAAATGGGGTAACTGGAGGAAGCAACTACTCATTTTGAGATAACAAATGAATCCTCAAACTTTAATGCCAAAGGGGCAATAAGTTCCCCCAGTCCTTTCACTACTAGCAGACAAAATGCAAGATGTGAAATTTGGTGATTATTGCAGCAAATTGTCCTGAATTGATACCTCTGAGAGGATGGATAAGGTGCTACATATGCTTGACTTAGTTTTCTTAAAATGAGCCTAGGCAAAATCTCCTCTGCTAATGGTGGAGGAGTCACATATCCTCACTGTCTCTAATGCATAAAGTTGGTTTCAGTACAAGCATAGCAGCCACTTCCATGATCTATGGATATTGATTTACTCATAAATAAACCAATTGTGTACTTCTGAGGGTCTTCAGATGATTTTTGAAAGGATACCCTTATTTGTAAGCCTTGGAATGTACCTTTTCCTCAAGTTGTTCATGAGTAAAAATGTAAATGATGGCCTACAGGTACATTTCTGTAAAGAATTATGCAGAACTACCTCAAATATTTTTTCAATATAAAATGTTCTGTGTGTTTGACTTGATGTTTCCCTAACAACAAACTAATGGATAAATAGCAGTATGGCATCTGTATATAGTGTCCTTTTGCTATAGTGATGATCTTGGCCATCAAGACTGAAAAAGAATCTCAGCGATCAGACTAATTTCTCTTTCGGTTGCCATTGCTGCATTCAGGTGAAACACAGGGAGGTGGATGACAAATGAAGGAAAGTTTATGACCAGAGTCTGCATTTGTCAGGACTGAACCTTGTTTTTGGCAGAATCACAAAAATGCACCCAGCCCCAAACCAAAACTGAGTATTAAAATTCTTCTTGGTCAGAAGGTGATGGAGAACTCAGCTTCTCGTGAGCACACACACCTACGTGCTTCGACTTGCTGTCAGCCCCGTGAACTCCTGAGCTCTCCTCGCGTGGGCGAGAGCGTCCTCCCCACCGCGGGAGCTCAGCACGGGTGGCCGGACAGCTCCGCCAGGAACGCTGCGGGCGGCGCTGGCCGAGGTCGCTGCCGGGGCCGGCGGGGCCCGCGCGGGCAGCATGCGGCCCCAGGGCCGGCTATCTGCTTCCTACCAGCGGCAGCACCACTAGACTCAGGCCAATGGGCACGGAAGGGGAGAGCCTTTCTACCCTGACAGCGGCACAGGCGCCCGCAGCCTCTGCCGGAGCCGGCGGTCATGCGTCGCGGGGGAACGACGAGCGCTCCGCGGCCAGGCGTCCCTCCCCGGCGTGGGGCGAGGATGGAGACCTCGCGGCAGCGGGCCCTAGCAGGTAAGGCGCACGCAGCCACCGGCTGCCGTAGTTGTGGCCGGGAGCCAGGCCCAGGCGAAGTTGCCGGGGCGGGGGCGCGCGGTCCGGCGGTGGCCGTCCTGCTGCCCCTGACGCGCCCCCGCTGCCCGCGCCCCCCCCGCGCGCTTCGGCACCGCCCCCGCGGGCTCGGCGCAGGCGTCGGCCGCGGAGCCGACGGGCTGAGCAGGTCAGCGCGGGGCGCGTTACCAGCAGCCGCGGCCGAGCGGCTCGGAGGGGGAGACTGCCTTGCCGCTGCCGCCTCTCATGCCTTCACGGCAACAAAGAGCGCGCTGAGCGGCGGGTGGTGGCGCCGGGCCCTGGCTCTGCCGGCGCGGAAGGCACCGGGAGACGATGGCGAGGAAGGGGGAAGCTTTCACGCATCTCTACGGTGAGTGGCCGGGCGTGGGGCAAGGCGGGGCGGGAGCCGGCGCTAGCAGGGGAGAACAGCCGCCGCCTGTGTCTCCCTCCGGCCTCTTTACGTTGCGGATCCAGCGTGCAGCAGCAACAGCGAGAGTTTGTTTCCCTCGGCGGATGCCGGGGGCAGGGTTGGGCGTAGGCCCCCCTCCCCCGCAGCCCCGATCTGCTCGTGCTGCGGCTCGCACGGCCCGAAGAAGGCGGGACAGTCGGGTGCGGGGAGCCGCTGGGTGCAGAGATGAGGGCGGGCAGGGCGAGAACCGCCGCCTCCTCCGCGGGAGCAGGTGCGTTGCGGCGGCTTTGTCAGGCGCGGGCGGGCGGTTGGCAAGGCCGCGGGGCGGCAGGTGCGGGCCGCGGGGCCAGGCCAGGCCGCGAGGCCGCTGCGCGTGCCGGGGATTGCTTACCCGCCGTACCGGGGTCGGAAGGAGGGAGCCCACTGTGCTCATGGTGCTTGTGGGGGGACTGGTGTTTTGGGCGTAGGGACTGGGAGCTCCACGGCCGCAGCCGGCGTACCCGGGCTGAGCCAGCTCCGCACCTTGACTGGATGCTGCCATGCAGAGCCTCGGGAAGGTCACCGGGGGCAGAACTTCATCTCAGTGCGCGAGCTTTGCTTTAATTGCTGCTTGGAAGCTAACCTATTGGCGACAGAGGACATGGGGTTTGCAAAGCCTCTTAGCCTGTTCGAAGGTGTCACTGCAAAACCGATTTCCCTTTCCAATGTGCACGAGATTTCAGGGCGAAATAAATCTGCAGGATGAGCCATTCCCCCTAGAAATAAGATTTTTCTTCTCTGGGTCCCAAAGGCTGTCTGTAATAGGCAGAGTTGTCCAAAAGGACAGAAGTGTCTTGGTAAAGCAGCCCTTGCCTTGGTATCCCAGGCATGCCGTGTGCTATGTTTACAACTTGGAAAACTCTATTTTATAGTTCACCTCTATGGTGCGAACCTTGATCTTGCTAAAGGAAAATTAACAGCTTGACTTTAGGGATGGAAAACAAGACCGAAATCAGTGTTTCAAAGGTGAAGTCTAAATAGGTGAATCTGTAATTACCTAACTTCTGAGATAACCTTTTCTTACTCCTGCGATTTTGCAGAGTATTGCAAAACACTAGGCCTGGAAATAGTCTTCTCTAAAAAAAAAAAAAAAAAAAAAGCAGGAATACAGCATGAAGAAGGGAAAAACGTCTTTTGCATAGAGTTGAATACGTGTGCTATGTGTCTCTTACCACTCTTGTCAGAAATTTTTGACAGTAAGTGTTGTGTTGTAGAACAATTGCTTTAGCTTCTTTTTTTTTTTTTTTTCCATTGTATGTTACTCAAGTAAGAAAGGGTAACTCTTTAGTTATTCAGCTTGAGGGAGGAGGGCAATGTATCTGTAATCAATTGTTATTCTGAAGATTTTTTTCTGGCTAGAAATTTTGCTGATTTGGCTGTTTCATGTCATCAGTGTGTTTACTATCTTTTACCTTCTTTTCCTGTGTGGATTTTGTTAGTGTCAGTGGGTATTGCGTTAACACATTTGTAGGAATCTTGAATAATTAATTACTGTAGTACTGGGAAGCAAGGTTTGGATTTGGATTTGTTTTCCCTGTTAGATCACATAGTGTTAAAGACTTACAAAGGGTAAGTGCAGCATTTCCAAATTCAGTGTATACAACATGATTTTCCTTTTCAATTAGTTTACTGTAATAGCTGTTCTCTTGACTTTGTTGTCTCTACCAATAATTGGTTATTTATTAGCCCTCATATTGATTATGTTTTTCAGATCTATAGGGGACTAAACTTCTCTTCTTGTAATCTCAGGAATCCCTCAGGGTTTCAGCATTTATAAATTACAAGGGCAAATTCTTCTGAAAAGCCAAATTACTTATTTCTTGTTAGAGCTGATTTTTGAGATTATGAGAGCTTTGTATTTTGTAGCACTATTAGCTATATGTAGAACTATTTCATTTCATATAACTGCAGTGTTAAGGGCTGTCCTGTGAGTGTTGAATTTATGATAAAATTCTTCTTGACTTCATTGCAGAATCAGATTCTTAGCAATGATTGTACCATTAGCACTATTCTTGTAGCAGTGAACTGTACTTTAGTTGTTAGCTTACAAATCACTGAAGTCCAGATGGATGATGATGTTTTCTTTAAAGAAGGTTTCTATCACTCTTTTAAGAAACATCGTATGAAATGTGTCAAGTGCCCAATTTTATGAACTTCATCTCAGATTTAGCTAGCTTACTTTGTTAGATCTGCATATTTGGATCATCTACTACTTCCCTATGGGTGCAACCAAAACTTGAGTCTGTAATTGGGATTCTTAGTTACTCCTGAAGTGATCATGCTGGGGTTTTTTTTAGCAGAAAAAAAAATCTATTTGTTTATTTTCCCAAACGGAGAAGGTTCTGGTGTTTCCTTTGAAAGAGCTTTTGATGAATGATGAAACTTGGTATCAAGATATGTTATTTCTTGTAGCTTGGACTGCATTTCCCTTTCTTAATTTCATCTGGTTACATATGTGTACCATGAAGAAAGGGCATCCTCAGTCTAAGGAAAATAGCCCATTTAGCCCCAGCAGTGTCACATGGTATGTGTGACACTGCTGCACAGAGAGTCTACTTAGCTCCTGCCTATAAATGCCTTCATGTCATGCTGTGTCATTCATTTCACCTTTTGAGGTTCAAATTTCATATCAGTGGAGTACATTCATATTAAAGCTGAAACTTGGTTTAACTCTTTATTCACATCTGACCATACTCAGAAGTATTAGAAGTTAAACTCACATTTAGATGGTTCAAGCCTTTCTTCCTCTGACAGATTTGGTCTGTAGGTACAGAGATTCAGCAGTGTCTGATTTTTGCAAACATACTACTATTAGACAAAACAATTCACTATGGAATAAATTCAGGGGACTGGGGAGAAAAACAGAGAGAATTTATGTTTTCTGCTGTTTCTTACTGCAGAATAGGTCTCTTTGAGTGAGAACTTTTTTGCTTAGCATGCTGTTTCATGTTTTGCATGGTCCTGTACTAACATCCTTGTCCCAAGAGTTACAGCCAATGGCTCAATGTCCAAGTAGAAGTTTGGTTTTTTTTTTAGTTTTTACCAGGACCTGTATTGACAGAGCAAGTGGCAATGGTTTTAAACTGAAAGAAGGTAGATTTAGGTTGGAGGTAAGGAAGAAGTTGTTTTGTGGTTTTTTTTATCAGGAGGGTGATGAGATGTTAGACCTGGTTTCCCAGAGAAGTTGTGGATGCCCCATCATTGAAAGTTCAGATTGAATGTGGTTTAGAGCAACCTGATCTAGTGAAAGATGTCCCTGCCAGTGGCAGAGAGATTGGACTAGTTGATCTACAAAGATCCCTTCCAACACAAAGCATTCTGTGATGTGTATGCTGCGTTTGTATTTGTAGCAAGCAGCTAGGGTCCCAAGTTGTTTAGACAACTAAAGTTCTTCCACTGTTACTCTAATTTGTCTGGGTAGTAATTGCATGAAGGGGAAGCAGATATATTGACTTTAAATCATGATAAGATTCTGAACAGTAGGTTTATCTGTTTCATTTTTTTTTTCATTAAAAAAATAAATTTCATGAGTACTGGAACTGAGGAAGCCAGATTTCCTGGTTTGTGACTGATTGACTCTGTTGTCAAAGTCGATCAAGTTTGGGAGGACATTTAGAGAGTAACTTCCACTCCCTCCATCTTTGATGCTCCACTGTCTAATGTAGTGTTTGCTTAACCTTTCATGCCTCAAGTCATTATCTTTCCCTGCTTCTTGCTCACAAAATGTAGAATTACCTTAACAGGTAACCACTATTCAAGCAGGTACAATGAAAGTTGATGATGGAATCATCCAATTTTCCAGTTATTGGAAAGTAGAAACAAAAAAACACAGAGAAAGTTTATATAATAAAAGCAAGTTTAATAAACACAATACTTACAATGTTTGCGAAGTTGAAGAAAAGATACAATAGTAAGCTACTTTGGTTGGACTGAAAGTGACAAAGCAATTTTAGGCTATTTTTGTGGCTACTGTTTGTCTCTTGATTTTTAAACCATACAATGAACACAGTAGGGGACATAAAACCCCATCACATTTTATGTATGTGAGCTGCCTTTTTAACATGTCCAAGAATGAGGAACATCTCTTCCTAGAGCAGAATTGGGTCTAAATCAGGTGTGTAATGTGGAGATGTTCTGTATAGTCTGAGCTGTATGACATGTTTATTATTATTATTATTATTATTATTAATACATATTATTATTTAAACATTGTGATCGTGTTGTTTGATATTCTTATGATCCGTTTGTTTCCTTGGAATAGGTAAGACAGATATAATAATTGATGGGATGTTCAGTATGGTATCAAGGGAGAATTAGAAATGTTGTACAACTTTATTTCATTTTATCTTTTCTTCATGACATGTTTTTAACTCAAATTTATGTCTAAAGAAGTCAGTAGAAAGTTGTGGTCCAGAACTTCAGGAAGCATGTCACTGATAATCCTGACTTTTTCTTATGCACACTAAATTACAATATTAGAGGAAAAAACAAAGTTACCCATAGAACTGTGTGAGAGTTGACACAAAGGTTTTCAACAACCTTCTAGATAAACTGTTGTCAATTAGGTAAATGGGCATTGCAGGACTGTTTAAGTGCACATTGTAATAATCTATATTTTGAACACTTTAAAGGCACGTTACTGACTGTGACAGGATATGATATAAACAGATATATAGACTGTTAAAGATATGTATTACTTTTACTGGACTATGAATGCTGCCTCTGTTAATGGATATTTTAAAAATTGAATTTACCCTAGAACAGAGATTTCCTAAACAGCAGTGTGGTTAACTGTGTGTTATGGTAAAACCTTGATTGGAAAGACAACTGGACGTTTGGAGCTTTTTGTGCAGTTCTGATATTTCAGAAGCATCTGCACTTAGTATTTTGGTGACAGTGATACCTTTGCGGGATTCCTGCACTGTGTTGATCTCAGAAACAGTTTTAACATCTTTTCCTTGTTTGGGTTGTCATTGAGACTTTTGTGGGATGACTTGGCTGTATAAAGCTATGTTGTATTCTAAGTTTTTGCAACAGGTCTTGAACAGATTATGGACGAGATGCAGACAACTCAGTTAAACTTACAAACTTTTCATTTGGTACAACAATAAGTGCTTACTTTATTAATATAAGTAGCTGAGTTGAAATTAATGCATCATCTTAAAATATGAAAAGTACTGCATACCAGAAGCATTTAGGTCAGTAAACAAATAAGCAATAAATCTAGTAGAATTTAGTCAATACAGATTGTTCATCTAGTGAATGAGTGCTTTGGATTTCTTGACACAAATTAATTGCTATGCTTTACAGTCCAGTTGAGATTTTAGAGTATGTGAAAATATCCAGACTCTGATTTATCTGTTTATCTCCATTTAAGCACAGGCTGGTGCTCTTGGTTCATGCCTGAGCTGTGTCCTGGGGGTGTCTGTCCTTACTCCTGTTTCTGAAGTGCTGTGTATAATCACTGGGCAGCCCCTAGCCTGATACCGTTTTGCCTGATGATTACTGAATTGTCAGTAGGACCTGTTGCTGCTTTGTGTGCCTGCCTTATAGTGCTGGTGCTATAGGTGTGAAGTCACTGCACAGCCTTTGTTTTGGCATCCTGGGGTCCAGACTTACCTCCTCTGTGGGAGCAGTCTGACTTGCTGCTCCTTGGCACTCTGTAGCCTATCAGCACATTTTATCTTCTCACCATGACTGTCAAACACTAGAAGACAATCCTTTTTGATTAATTGTCTCAAATTGAATGTTTGTCACAAAGCAGTTATTTTCACAACTCAACTTGATAACAAGAAATGATAGAAACCTCTTTACATCAAATACAGAGACGTGAAAGTGAGACGTAGCAGTTTTCTCACACCTCTTTGACATGTTTATGCTCTGGTATGCTGGCAGTTAAATATCCTTAGGTGTTCCATCTCTTTCCAAGCTTCTCTCACTTTCTAAATCAGGTACAGCCATAAATGTAAAATAAAGCTAAAATGAAATCTAGCCCAGACTGTTGGTGTGTTGTTTTTTTTTTTTTTTCCTCTTTAAAATGGGGGTGGTTGCTTGTTTGTTTTTTTTTTTTTTTCCTCTTTAAAATGGGGGTGGTTGCTTGTTTGTTTTTTTTTTTTTTTCCTCATGCACATAGAGGTAGTATACTTGTTGATATATTTCTGGAAGCCTAGTGGAAATCTCAAAGGCAAGGGAAGAGGTTTGTTCAATTAGGAAGGTGGCTGAGCCTCAGCAAGTTTGAGAGCCAGAACTAAGAGCCAATAAAAAGCAACACTTGTGTGGGATGCTTCTATCCCTGTTTTCCTTTATGGTGTTTGTAGCAGCTCCTGGTCAAGTTCAGACACAACAGACAGCGTTTGGCCTGGGTCAATATCCATTGCTTAAAAATTCATTCCTTATTTCCTCTTGGACGGAAAAATAGTTGCCAAGGCAGGAGATCAAGTTCATAGTACTCATTGGACTGTGCTGGCTTAGATGAACAAATGGAATGTCATTCAGGTGGTGTGATACAGAGGACATGAAGGTGGTGGGAAAGCAGTGACAAGCCTATTAGGAAAAATAGGTTTGTTGTGAACTTGTGTATTATATTTGCCAGGATGAGAGGAAATAAGGGCCTGGCAGCCATTAGTGTTTGATGGATGTCTTAGCTATCTATCTAAGTTTTCTTAGGCAACATATCCCAAGAATAACTGAGTATAATTTTGGAGAAAAGACTTGTGCAACTTAAACTTTATCTTAATTGTTTTGCCTTTTTTTTTTTCCCCTCTGTATATTGTTCAGTCTGAATTTGTTGATATCAAGCTTTTATCATCCTGGAATTCCAGCCTCTGGATTTTACCTCTCCAGGTGTAAATATCTTTATACCTGTCATTCTGAATAATGGAGTTGCAATCCATATGAAACACTGGGAGTGGTATGGTGGGGGTGTGTGTTTCACATTGCATTAATCTGCTATGGCATTTCGTAGCAGCTGTGCTGCTATAAGTATCAATAAATAAAAATAACCAGGAAGAAATCTCTCTAGCTTGTGGAATAATCCCATAAGGCCTGCTGCTGATGTGGAAATTCGATGTAGTGCACATGCCCATACAAATTACGTGGAATTTTTACAGGCAGAGATGGAATGCTTGTGTTTGTTCTAAGGAAAGATCACGCAGCAATATTTGCGTCTTTCCAACCTCCATCCACGTAAGTGAAATTGTCCTTTCCCTCCTAGACTGCGTTGAAGAGAGCTGCAGCTTGTGACTATACTCCTTGAGTGTACTTTCTGGAGCAGTCACTTTGCAGTCAAAGCTCTATTGCTGTACTATACAATACCTGAAACTATACAATTGATTGACCTCTGACAGCTACCATGACAAGGACATTTGGCCTAAAGAGATTCTCTTCCCTAAAGAGAATCAATGACTGAGGTTCTCAAAAATTGTTCAGTGTCACTTCTCCGTCAGGAAGTCCCATGCTTGTACCTGGTTCTTCAACTAGGAGATAATGTGTTAAAAAAACCCACCGCCGTTTAGTGTGTGCCTCTGATGTGGCAAGGATGGGAACCTGTTTCTGCCTTAGGAGCATGTGTCCTGAGAAAGAGGAGGACTGACACATGTGCGGGCTAGCGTTTTGCTTAGTTATCAGTTCTGCACCATTGATAATATCTATAAGAAAGCAAATGTCTTTTTCAGGTTAACAGATTGCTGCTGGGCTAATTGCATGCAAGGCATCTAAACTTGTAGAAATGGACATGCCATGAAATCTTGTAGTTGAATGAGCGTCCTTCATAATCAGTGTACTTTTAAATAAATGAATATGCTGAACAATAGCTCTGGTACTTAGCATTTGAAATTATTGTACTGGATGTTACAGTAAAACTAATTGTGGGGTTTTTTTCATTTTTCTACAAGAGTTAGAATTTCTTGGACGTGATCAGGCTGCTAAAAACCAGCTGACTAACAATGTAGCAAAATACAGTACTTATTTTTAGTTCGGTTGTTTTTTTTCCTCAGGAAAATGATAAATAGTTCCTTTGCTGCTGCTGCTTTACTCTAACAGAAGGCAATGAGTTATATCTGTGAATATCCCCTTTTGTTGGTTTCCGTACAATGCAATATCTGTGCTAGCATGTAGACAACTACTATAAAGAGGGGAATGATAATAAGTGCTGTGTGCTCATGACCAATGCTCTTGAACTCTTGTAATATCCTTATAAGTAATTTAAAGGTTTGAATGGGATTTGTGGGATAACAAAGTGTCTAGATGTGTGTATATATATATTTCAGAAAATATATAATTCATACACACAAATGTATTTCTGTGTTGGTATTTTTCTCGCATCTGTCCAGGTCCCTGCTACACCTGGACAAAACGTTAATAACAGAATTATTGTAGCCATGAATACATGATTTCATTTGGAAAGCAAGTAACATGTGCATATATTGTATCTCTGTTTCTGTCGCTCATACTGAGTAGACCCTTACTAATTCTCGTCACCAAAGACAGAGAGTATTGGCAAGAGGAACGTAACATTAGTCCAGCATCTTGCCTCAGGCTCGAGGCTAGCCACAGCTTGGGACTCCAGTCCTCCAGTCTGAGGGACAATGTCCATCGCAGAAACTGTCTTGAAACTTGCCTTGCAGTTGTAGAGAAAATAATGAAAAGAGCTCAGTTACTGGAAACTGATGTTTTTTTCTTCTCATCTCTTTGTAATGAAAAGTTTTCCTTTCACAGAATCACAGAATCTCAAGGGCTGGAAGGGACTTCGAAAGCTCATCCAGTCTAACCTCCCTACCAGAGCAGGACCACCTAGAGTAGGGCACACAGGAACTCATCCAGGTAGGTTGGAACGTCTCCAGAGCAGGAGACTCCACGGTCCATCTGTACAGCCCCTACCAGTGCTCCCTCACCCTCACAGTGAAGAAATTTTTCTTTATGTTTCTCTGGAACCTCTTTTGCTCCATCTTGTACCCATTGCCCTTTGTCCTGTCATTGACTATCACTGAGAACAGTCTGGCACCAGCCTCCTGACATCTACCCTTTACATATTTGTAAACATTAATGAGATCACCCCTCAGTCTCCTCCAAGCTGAAGAGCCCCAGGTCCCTTAGCATTTCATCCCAAAAGGGATGCTCCATACCCTTCATCATCTTGAGAGTTTTATAAAAGACTACATGGCCAAAAAAGGGAATAAAAATGTGAATGAGTGGTTTTGGATACTGAAAAACAAAACTGAAAGAGAAATCAGTGGAAGTTTCTTAAAACCAACAACAAAACAAGTGAATTTGTAACTGTATAGTAAAAACAATAAACAAACCAACCTACTAGAGTTCTGAGCCATAAACATTTGTAGTTGTATAGTACACCTGGAAATGTGGCTTTGCAAATAGAAGATGAAACCTCCAAATGCCAAGAGCTCTTTTCCAAGACTTTTCCCAGTTATGTGCTCTAACCACTACCAGACAAAAAAATATAGAAGGTGACCTAGCATGTACCTGTCTAATAGGTTGGGCTCAAAGAGTTATAGTAAATGGGATGACATCAGGCTGGCTGCCAGTCACCAGTGGGGTCCCCAGGGCTCAATTTTAGGGACAGTGCTCTTTGATCTTTATAAAAATGACTAGGATGCAGGGATTGAACATACATTAAATAAGTTTGCTGATGGTGCTAAATTAAGAGAAGTTGTGGACTACTCGAAGGGTAGAGAGGCCTTAGAGAGAAATCTGGGTAGAGAGCTGGGCAATCCCCAATTGTATGAAATTTAGCCAGAGCAAGTGCTGGATTCTGCAGCTGGGATGGGGTAATCCTCATTATAGATACAAATTGGAGGATGAGAGACTGAAGAGCTGTCCCGTGGAAAGAGATCTGAAGGACTGGGTTGATGGCAGGTTGAATATGGGTCAACACTGTGCCCTGGCAGCCAACCATGTCCTGAGGTGCACTAAGCACAGGGTAGCAAGCTGGTTGAGGGAGCTGTCCTGTGTGCAGTTTTGGGCACCCTCATTGTACTGGTTTCAATACTACAGATGTGACCTACAGCAAAATAGAAGTGAGTGGATTTTATTTTCTCCTGTTTTACATTTGCATTGTATGTTACCTTCAGAACTGTTTTGGTTTTAAGGGTAATTGCAGGTGGCCAATAAGTCATCAGAATACAATGTTTCTATCATAATGAGTTTGCACTTTGACTTTCAGCTGTGAATCCTCTGTAGTGCATGATTTTTCCCTGCAGGGAAAACTGCCATTTTCTTCTAGCAGAACCTCAGTAGTGATAAACATTGATCAACAAGTTGTTGGAAGTGATTTTACTCGTTTGTCTCGTGGATTTCGTAGAACTGTGTAGAGTGCACATTGCAGCAGAGTTTCTATGCAGCTGAAAGTTATTTGAAAGTATTTTTCAAAACCTCTAGTGAGTTAAAATGCTTAATCTAGAATAAAATAAACTTTCTTTTTCTATGAGAAAATTGTCTGAAGGCACTTATTATGATAATGTTGTCCTGGACTATCATGTTAGAATCAGACTAGGAAATATTTAGCAAGTAAAGGAAGCCTCTTGTTTTCATCAGTTAGGTTTCAATGACCTGTGTGTTGCTCGAGACAAGAAGGTTGTAGAATATGTCTCCTTCTTCCGGTGACCGACCTCCAGCGGCTGGCCGGCACGATGATCAAACCCAGACCATCGGGCCACTGACACCAATGTGGTGGATGACAAAATGGCGTTTTTTAAACAGTAAAACTCCCTTATATAGGGGCTAACAATTACTACCCTTCGTGGACAGATCCTGCCTTATCAGCTATGCAACATTACCTTACTTGGCTATATTCCTGGGCCAATCCTCACTGACCGTACAACCCAAAATCTTCTGCAGCACCTAGTTACCCGACACCTGTGCGCTGGCCCTGCTAACTGCAACAAGAATATGTGAAAAGCTCACACTTCAAGACCATTTTTCCAGTTATTTTTCTCAAACAAGTAATACGCTCAAAGTAGTTGTAAATTATAATTGTATAGGTACAACTCTGATCAAGAGTCAGAGCACCCCAGAAATAATAGGTCTTAAATACCTAATGATCAGAACTCTGCTTAGCTCAATGTACTTATTTCTGGTGTGCAAAACAACTGAAACACTTCTAACGCTAGGAATATGAGTAGGATGGAATGTGAACTGTGGGACATATTGAATTCTGTGTTGAGTGGGAAGTATTTAGAGGGGAGGAAAATTCAAACATGGAGGTAAAGTAAATGCCATCTTTTTGTAGTCTGAATGATGTTTTTTGTGCATATTGTGAAAACACATAACTGCTTCAGCATTCCAGCACAAGCTGGATAACAACTAAAGTAGGACTTAACGGAGAAGGTATCAAAATCATAGTGAGGGAGATGGGGACCATGTCTTGACATAAAATAATCGGTAAACACATAGCTAAAAATGCATCACAAGACTATGGAGGTCATTGGCAAACTGACTTCACTTTAATGTTTGCAGATTCTATGATTCTATGATTATGCAATAATCCGTAATTCTAGCAGATTCTAAACTTCTTTTTGTCTATAGTGAAGCATGAGGATAATTATTGGTATACCTAAAAAAGATTGAGATTGAAAAGCGTTGGCTTCCATTCTTAAACAGCCTTTTGGCATGTGATGTTACAAAGTCAATCTTCTGTGTGCTGATATTCCCAACTAAATAATCTATGTTCATCTTCTCAGTTTTTAGAGAAGCTTTGATAAGGTGTAGTGATTGAGATCTTGTGTAAAGGAAGCTTTAGGAGGAAAACGATTTGTTGTCCTTTATTGTGTCTGTTAATAACAAGAAAACACATGGTTATAGTTCAGGTAATTTTTTTTTTTTCTTTAGACAAGTTCCCACCTGGGAGTGTTAAAGTCTTGCATTTCAGAGTCAAAGTGAAGAAATTTTTCCAATTACAATTTTAAAACTATGTATGTGTATGCTCATAGACACACAGAAACAAATTGTAGGTAAAATATAATCATTGATAAATTAGTAGTAGTAGGGTTTTTTTTCTTCTCTAGAGATTTGGGATATTTAGTGATGACAATACATTTGTATATTTCACCTTTATACGTAGTATGGTACAGAGAAAGTGTTTTTCTCTTCACTTTCCTCTTTTAAAGAGATTAGTAGTTTAACATAATTCTAGGAACAACATAGGGTATAAGTGGGCACTATGAAATCTTCCCTTCACACACTAACAGTTTAATTTTGCATTAGCTTTTGCAATACCAGAGGCTCATCAGACTGAACACTATGGTATGGTGGTTCACTGTTGGAGGAAAATTCAGACTGCAGGCTAGGAAATCTATGTTGATAATGCAATTCCCTCCAGGTCTCAAGAAGCTGGATTAATGTACTAAGGTAATGCATTCTGTAAGCTCAGTTCTTGTAGAAGCATGCTATATGAAGGTCATGAAGAGAATGCTGAGACCTGCCCTGTGTGTAAGTAAACATGTCCTGAGTGCATTCTGTCACTGTACCATTGGGAGCATAATGGTAACAGAGTTACTAGCACAGAAGCCTGTCTTACTGCTATAAACGTTTTAGTAGCAAAGAGTCTTGGTAGCACCTTCATGACTGAATGTTAGGCTTACATGCTTTGCAGCATTTGACAGGATCAGAAAGTGTATTGTGTTTTTGGTACGTGTGTACTAACTGCTGACTTCATACATGGCAGAGAAAAGTAACCTGGGTGTTAACCTGTGCCACTTCACATACAGGATTGTTTTTTTACAAATAACATCAATAATAATAATAATAGCAATGATGATAATAGTATGATAATCACTACTAGATCTAGTGATTATTACATGAGTTTCACTCCTGTAATCATTTTATTCTGGACTCAGATTCAGGACTGTTATTTATGCCATTGTGTCTGTGATTTTTCCATTCAGGATTATATTCTTCAGCTGTTTTGCTTCTGAATTTATATACCAACTGCAATAGAAAACATATTCCTAATTGCATCCCAAATCTGCAAACCAATTGTAATAAATTGAGTCTTATACATTGAGCATATAATTCATTTTTTTTATTGAAATGGAGGGTAATCTGAGCCACCTCTGTGCTTTAGAAGGTAACTTGACACCTGCTTCTACAGGAACAAGTTTCGTAGAAAGACTTATAACACTGTACTCTGAATAGAGGACTAGGGATGCATGTCTTCAGTATGTCTTTGCATGTTAGCCCGAGTACAGGTGAAAGAATCACCATTTAACAGGTTTTTCTCTGGTCTCTAGCTAATATGAAGTTTTTCAGACTGAATCCTTTTACATTCAGAATAATTCCTACAATTTCAGATCGCCATTCAGATATTTGTTTTCTCATTGTAGCACCTGATGATGAAATGTTTGGAGATGTTATTTTCTGCATCAGTGTAACAATTTCTCATTATTTGTGTATGTTAGAAATGCTGTCAAGTTCCTTTTTGGAATGAAAAGCTTTAATTAACGGTGGATTGCTTAATTATTAACAGTCTTATTACCTAGGAACAGAATGAAGCTTAATGGGTGGAGACCAACTCAGCAAAACATGTTGTACTTTTAGGGGTCTATAGAGACATGAAACAGCCATAGTCACAGCCCCCTTCTTTTGTCTAAGAACACATTTGGCTTTGTTTAAACTCAAGTTTTGGATTCCTGAGGATTTTTATGAAGACAAAATAAAGGCTAGAGTGGAAGCCTGTTTGTTGTTTTTTTTTTAAGAAATGGAAAAATCTTTGAATGAAGGGTCACTTCTGACCATTTCTAAGAAGCTGTAAGGGATGTATTTGCTCAAATAAATTCTTACATTAAATCTGCCTGTGTTACTATTTTGTGAATATATTCACAGTTCCAGATACACAGAGCCATTGTTAACATTGGTAAGTCTGCAGAGCATGTCCTACAGTAAATGGCAGTAGTCTTAGAAATGAAGGCAAAATAAATGAAAATGTGGCAGCCTGTTAAAATAGTGGATCTAATTAACATGTTCTTACAAACTCCACTTGTAACTGCATATCTAATGTTTGAAAAACAGCCATGGAGAGCTGGTGCTTTGTTCATTATAGTAGACAGTGTGCTGCATATAGACTTTCTGTTTTCAGAAAGGCAGGCATTCATAACAATGTATCTCATATACAGTGTTAAATAGACATAAATGATAACAACTGTTAAAGCAGCAATAGTCACGAGTCACCAAATCTCCATTTGAATAGCTTGCTTTATGTTATTGTATTTGTTTTAAAATAACATCTCTACAAGGTGTGTGGATCTATACAGAGAATAGCCAGTGAATTAGAAAGTGTCAAACAGAAAGGCATTTTAGTCTTACTTGTGAGTCATAAGTAAGTAATTCTCTGGACAAATCTATTTTTTGCCTAACATTGCAATCAGTCTAAAGCATAACCAGTTGTTTTTGTATTCAAATTTCATACCAGATACTAGTAACCAAGTGCAAAAACTTGGTTGTGCAATTGGGCAGTTAGGCTCTCACACAAAACTCTGTGTGTGGTTAAAAAATGACTTTTGTAAAGGGAAAATGAAACATTTTCTAGCTTTTGAAAATGCTTTGAACTATTGACATACTTGTTAAATGTTCCACACTAATACAGTGTAATTTACCAGCATGCACGGTCTATTGATAGGTCATCAAACCCTTCAAATCACTGTGGATGGTTGTTTTTTAAGAGAAAATATTTTACTAATGTTAAATATGCTAGACTTCCTGGTATGTTGTTCTTTGAGAAAAAACAATTTGTCACACTGTATGTAACTATCCTGCTGGCAACACATAGTTTGCTTTGGGGAAATGCAGTTTGCTTTGGGGAGCTGGGCAGCATAGCAACTGTGCAATGCAGAACTGAATGGCCAGAAGGACAGTGGAGACAATGGCTCTGAGGAGAATGCCGGCTGATCCCTCCTCAAATCCATTGCCTCAACGAGTGTAAAAACTGTTGGCTGTGATGTGGTACATTTTTGCTGTAAATGTGATAATGAATAGTAGTTTTCTTAGAGTGGAAGCTTCCTAAGGTGTTTTAGGTGTTAGGTATGGAACTTCGATGAATAGAACAGTGGCCACTTAAAAAAAAAAAAAAAAAAAAAAAAGGGGAGTAAAGAAGGTTTGTGGTAAGTGGTTGAAGGTTTGTGATAAGTGTTTTGAACTCATTGGTGAAGGATTTTTATTTTGATCAGGAGTAAAAAAATGGATTTTGTCTTATGGTTGATGCTTCATATGATTGTGGTAAATGGTTTTAGGTAATTTCAACAA
>WBNH01001150.1:19996-35818 GCA_013401255.1 Urocolius indicus
CACACTATCTTTGACTGTTGCAATTATACAATAACAGGTTGCTTTGCAGTGAGAAAGGTATGGGAAAAGTAGGAGGGACTGATCCTTTGTACATGCACCAATTAGGAGCTCAGCTTTGCACTATGTATGAGCTAATTAACTAGAGTATAAATATTGGGTAAGCACGATTAATAAACAAAGCTCGTTGATCACTCATATTGAGTGCCTGTGTCTTCCCTCTGACGTGACAAAGCCCCACAGCCCGGCAGGACAGGGGCCTCCTGGGCCTGTCTCACAGACAGCAGGCCCAGGGCATTGACAAGTTTGGTGCAAGGAAGCAGGGCTGGCATCAGGCTGGTAATGCAGCTAGACAGATCAGGATGAGGACCAGGTCTGTAGGTTGAACAGGGTCAAAAAACTCCCAGTCTCAAGACCTCCAAGGAAGGAGACTCCACAACCCCTCTGGGCAGCCTGTTCCACTGCTACCTCACCCCCACAGTAAAATTGTTTTTTCTTGTGTCTTTTCTTATGTTTAAATGGAGCTCTTTTTGTTCCAGCTTCATCCTATCTCCCTTTGTCCTGTTGCTAGCTACTACCACAAAAAGTGCTGCCCCAACCTCCTGACACCCACCATTTAGGTGTTTGTAAATATTAATGAGATTCCCCCTCAGCCTCCTCTTATTAGTAGTCTAATTTCCCCTTCACAATAAGTTATAACGTGTTCTAGAGCTGAAGGTTTTCTTGCTTATTTTATGCCTTCTCTTTGATTTCTGTATCAGATTAATTTACCTTGTAATAAAAATGATGGGAGTTTCGTTGTTGTCTCAAAAATCAGAAGAGTATTTTGCAGTTCAACTACAGGAATAAGGTTCCTTCTAAAAGTGAGGTTCAGCTTCCAAAAGTGGATTCACCAGTGGTTTAGGCCCATCAGGGAACAAAAGACCATGATTAGCATCAAGTACCAAAGACTTAAGGATTGCTAAAGGGCAGGGAGAGCTTAATTGCCGTTTAAAGTGTGGGACAAACAGACCAGGCTACTCGGCTTGGGGAAGAAAACAGAAAATAATTTAACCAACTAAAACATAAAACCCCAAAACATAACCAAAACAAACCAACACAAAATGGTACAGAGATGAAGAGTCCGACCAGCCCTTCAAGACCACCTTCTCCCCACTCCTCCCCTCTTCCCGGGCTCAGAGCCCTGATCCCGGTGTTTTATACCTCCGTCGGCCCTGAACGGCCCAGGGGGGCAGGGAGTGGGGGTTTCAGTCAGTCTGTTCCTGATGGCTTCTGCCATTTGTCTAACCTCAGGGCAAGTGGGTTCCTCACCAGTCCTCCTTGCAATTCTGTGGGGTACTACACACGCATGGCAGCCCTGCACGGGCTACACTGACGCGTATTTGTCTCAAAGGTTGCAGCTCCTCTCTGCCTCTCGTGTGGGTCTGCTCTGTGGCGCACAGGCTCTCCAGCATGTCCTGTGCCATGACCGCCTCCCCCACACAGTGTCTAGCCCGTCCAGGCGCAATCATACGAAGCTGCTGCTGGCTCTCAGTTCTGCCGTTGCCATCCATAGGTTGCAGGGGTAATGCCTGCACTCTCACCATGGCTTGCAGAGGGGTCTCTGGTCTGATGCTCCTTCCTTCCTTCCTTCCTCCTTC
This sequence comes from Urocolius indicus, assembly GCA_013401255.1. Lineage (NCBI taxonomy): Eukaryota > Metazoa > Chordata > Aves > Coliiformes > Coliidae > Urocolius > Urocolius indicus. The sequence goes on from WBNH01001150.1 coordinate 21,634, forward strand.
TCCGACTGTGGGGTCCACATGGTCGCCTTCATCTTGTACCACCCTTACACCTCCTGCCAAGCACTTCAAATTCCTGTCCCTAAATAGTGATCTCAGAGGCGCCAGATTGGCCCAGGCGAGCCGGGGCGTGGGTCTGAACCCAGGAGTCAGGGGAGAGTTCAAAAAACTTTTACCGGGTCTTCACTGCAACCCGCTCCCCCTGTTACCAAGCAAAAGCAGCTCCTTGCTAAACCATGACAGCCAGTTGCTGAATGTACTCATCAGGCACATTGCCAGGGGGCTGCTGAAATGGGGTGGTAGTACATGTGTACTACACCAGGAATAGGGTAGCACACACCAGGAACCAACTGTGCAAGAGACACAAAGAGCCAAAAAGGGGAGATAAAACTGAGGTAACTGTCTTGAAAATTTGGACATCTGAAATATTGTTTTCAGGACAAAAGCTGCATTTAACTATGTTTTGGGGAAAAAAGAAAAGGAAAGAGGTTAGAACCTGATCTTACTGTTTTGCCTTCTGAAAACTGAAAAGGTAATCACAATTGAAAAACTAAACATTAGTTAATCTTTGGAATGTCAGAACAACATGAGACATGATAGCTCTATACATTTTATGTTGTACATTTTAACACCATGATGCATTAGGATTTTTTATGTCAGTTTTTCACAAAGATGTTAGCTCACTAGATGAATTCAACTAACTGTTGGCCATTCTGAGTTTAAATCAGAATCCATTAGAAAAGGCCTGGTATACAAAGGAGGACAGATCTTCAAAACTGTACATTACTGTTAAGACTCTGGTTGCTGAAGTTTCAAGATGGCCTTTGTGAATTAGACACTGGTTTATTAAGAAGGTTGTGGATCTGAGTGTCCCTTTACATGCATTTGTACAAATAACAGTGGAAAATAGATTATGTACACAAAATCCAGAATAATCCAGCTTTTGTTTCCTCCACCTGACAGTTATATGTCTGAAAAATGTGTATATTTTTACTTCCTTTCCCAGTAGAAACAGTGCAGTGTTTTGATTTTAGTGGTAAGTGCGGACAGATAACATCCTTCTTCTGAGGTTATGAAAGTGTTTCTTTGTTTTAATGGTTTATAGGAGAGGTCTCAGTTAGTATGGTACCTGCATGCAGTGTTTTACAGTCTAAGATAAGCTACAAAAGGCTGCAATGCTGTGTGATGGTATAAAGCATTTGAGGCTAGAGATTCAGCTAGGAGGAAAAATCATTTGCTAGGATCTGTTGTCCTATATCAACTGGAGTAAAGCAGCCTAGAAATGGCAACCTCTGATATTTTATGATCCAGAATAGGAAGCACCTGGTTAATTTCAAAACATAACTTTTTTTCAGTTAAAACATCATAAAGACTAAATTATATATGTTTTATAAAGCATGAGAATATGTTTCAAGACGAAGCACCCTTCCTAGCTGGATTGATAAGTAAAAACGTTGGAAAAAGGAGATATTTTAAAAAATGGTTATGTCAAATAATGTATGACAACAGCTTGCTTTTCTCTAGAGTTCAGTCAATCTTCGGAATCCAGTCTCACTTTGACAAATTGTGTCATAGAATCACAGAGTAGTTGAGGTTGCAGAGAGGTTCTCACACAATTTGCTCCATTTTGGAAGCATTTTGGTAGCTGTGTCTTTGCTTAGAAATTGTACAGAACTTGTGCCTGCAAGAGTCCCAGAACAAGAATAAGAAGTGAAAGCGGGGAGACGAAAGAACAGACAGTATTTCATCTCTGAAGAGGAATCTGGGGGAACAGCTAAACACATTGAAATGGAAACCTTAATGAAGTTGTGCAAACTGTTGAAGTTGATCCAAACTGTTTGCAAACTTATTGTTTGATCTTTGGAGAAATGTAAAACTTCCACTAGCTATCAATATTCTTGACCATATGGCATAGTTGCAGTTTAGTGATCAGTTAAGTTACAGTATATTAACTGTATACATTTTCAATCTCCTTCCTGTGGGTAGCTGTTCGACAACTCCTACGTTTCAAAGTCTACCAAATAGCTTATATTTTCACTGGTATCAGAAGGATGTTAGGTGCAGACATTTGAAATTTGATCATATCATGCTGGTCAAACAGATTTCAGTGTTTTGTCTAATCTTAAGTGAAAATTGATGTTTTAATTGTACACGCCCCACCTCAGGAAAAAAACATTGCACAGTTCTTGGGCAAGCTTGACAGCCAGCTGGCTGTGTGATGTGTTGTCATGCACTTTGTCTCATTGCTATCACATAGAGAGCATAATGCTGCTTCATATTTAAAGAATTAATTTGTAATGTTGAAGGCATCAGAGCTCATATGCATGTGTCAGAACATGAAGAAGAAACCAAGGGGGTCTCTCCTGCCATGCAAGGTTTTGAACAACCGACATGCATAATCTAAGCCTGTGATTTCCTATAGGATCAAGAAATTATCATTCTGGAACAATTATTTCTTGCTGTGGTATTGCTGACTCACATTCCAATGTGTGGCATCATCAACTCAGAAAAGTGTGTTGTATTTAAAAAGGGAATCCAGGAGGAGTTGTCTTCATCCCCTCATTGGCTTTTCTGTCTGAAGGAGCAACAAACAGAAAGTTTCATGCTGTTACAATTAAATATGTTTCAAAGCAGGCTGCCATTTAGAATGATTTATTACACAAGGAAGGAATCAATCATAAATATGGTTATATTGTAACTTAAATTCGCATGTCAGTGTATGATCTCATGACAAACCAGTTACACATGAAACCTTTCAAAACCCACTGTGCCTGTAAACCAGGTACAAGTCTTACTTGAAGAGCTGTTTTTACACTAATGTTGACCTTTTGAATTAATGGACTGCTTCTACACATTTGTGTCCTACAGTAGTATTCTGTCACTTTATATTATAGGCTCATTAGGCTGTTTATAAGAAATGTTACGTGTGACTTACAATGTATCTTAAAATTGCCTAAAATAAAGTCTTTTAAATAAAATTAAGTTGTTACTGAACAGTAGTACATCTCAAACATTTATTTGAATTCTTTGCAAAATTCAGCTGTGAATGTTGAAAGATGAAGCTTTCATACACATTCAAGAAGTTTCTTTTTTTAAAAGGATAGAGGAACTATGCAAGAACCTGGGATATTTTGTTTTTTCCTACTCCTACGTAGAACAGATGGGCAGAAGCATCAAAATCTTCATGGGGTTTTTTTTTTTTGGTGTAACTTCAACTGTGATGAATCTCATTCAATCCTAATACACCTCAAGCATTTATTAGCAGCCCAATTTGTTGGCTTCTGGACTTATATCTTTGAATTAGCAGATTGTGTATACTTGCTGTACAGGAAGTATTGCTGTTGTTGAGGCAGATCATAGAACTTTAGATCACTTGAACACACCCATTTACTCCAGTAGAGGGAAGCAGCCCACACATGTAAAATTCCACCACCTTTTGATCAAAAATACCTTTCCTTAAAAAGCCACACCTATTCTAGCCACAGGCGCAGGTCATTGTTTACCAAACACCAAGGAAGAAACCTGGAGTTATAAATTATTAAGTTATTAATTAATTATTAATAAACCTGATAATTATTAAAATGAGAATAGCTTTTTATTAGAGTTGGGTAACACACCGATGGCCAAATGTCATGCTGGTTAGTGTACATCTGTGTTCAGCACAGTATTTTATGTTATTGTGCTACATTGAGATTTACTAATGCAGACTTTGACAAAGGTACGAACTTGAGTCGGAGCATGGTAGAATCGTACTCGTCTCCTCTGCTTTTGTGGGTTTTCTGCATTTGCCTAAGAATGGTAGAAAGTCTTGGAAGATATAGGATGAAAGGTCAGTCAATTATTAATACTTTATAAAAGATCAGTCTATATTTGTATTCACTTATTATTGTTAGCTTCACTTACTGATACTGGTTTTACTGGATATCTCATTTGACAAACATTACTGTTAAGCTCTATAATAACTAAAAAGGCTGTGACTTCATATCATAGGCGTCACTTGTGAATTGTAATGAGGTCATTCTTTGTCATTGTGTACTGTGCAGTGATGAGCTTCACTTAAAAACATTGTTTTTATTGTTCCTACATATAGTCAGCCCTCTTGTAAAATTATCATAGGGATGCATATACAAGTGCATATACAGGCCGGTCAGCCTCACCTCCATCCCTGGAAAGGTGATGGAACAACTCATCCTGAATGTTATCACTGAACGTATAAAGAAGATGGTTATCAGGGGGAGTCAACATGGATTCACCAAGGGGAAATCCTGTTTGCCCAGCCTGATGCCTTCTATGAGTGCATAACCAGCTGGCTAGATGGGGGGAGAGCAGCAGATGTCATCTACCTTGACTTCAGCAAGGCTTTTGACACTGTCTCCCATAACATCCTTATCACAGAGCTCAGGCAGAGTGTGGCTTGGATGAGTGGACAGTGAGGTGGATGGAGAGCTGGCTGAATGACAGAGCCCAGAGGGTGGTGATCAATGGCACAGAATGGAGTTGGAGGCCTGTGGCCAGTGGAGTTCCAGAGGGATCGATTCTGGGGCCAGTCTTGTTTAACATCTTCATCAATGGCCTGGATGAGGGGATAGACTAAGCAAGTTCCATGACGACACCAAACTGGGAGCACTGGCCGATTCCCCAGAGACTGTGCTGCCAGTCAGGGGTATCTAAACTGGATGGAGAGTTGGGCAGAGAGGAACCTGCTGAGGTTCAACAAGGACAAGTGCAGAGTCCTGTATCTGGGAAGGAACAACCCCACACACCAGGACAGGCTGGGGGTGACTTACTGGAGAGCAGATCTGCAGAGAGAGACCTGGGAATGCTGGGTGATAGTAAACTAAACATGAGCCAGCAACGTGCCCTTGTGGGCAAGAAGGCCAATGGAAGCCTGGGGGCATCAAGAAGAGTGTGGGCAGCAGGTCAAGGGAGGTTCTTCTCCCCCTCTACTCTGCCCTGGTGAGGCCTCATCTGGAGTCCTGTGTCCAGTTCTGGGCTCCTCAGCTCAAGAGGGACAGAGAACTTCTGGAGAGAGTCCAGCACAGGGCCACCAAGATGATCAGGGGACTGGAGCATATTTCATATCAGGAAAGGCTGCGGGACCTGGGGCTGTTTAGTCTGGAGGAGACTGAGGGGGGATCTTACTAACATTTACAAATATCTAAATGGTGGGTGTCAGGAGGTGGGGCATCCCTTTTTTCAATGATATCAAGCAACAGGACGAGGCATAATGGGATGAAGCTGGCACACAAAAAGTTCCATTTAAATATAATAGAAAGCTATTTTACTGTAAGGGTGAGGGAGCACTGGAACAGGCTGCCCAGGGAGGATGTGGAGTCTCCTTCCTTGTAGGTCTTCAAGACCCACCTGGACATGTTCCTGTGTGACCTGTTCTAGGTGAACCTGCTTCTGCAGGGGGGGTTGGACTTGATGATCTCTAGAGGTCCCTTCCAACCCTACCATTCTATGATTCTATGAAGTGTGTGTTTCTCATTAAAGAGTTCTACAATTGATGATTTAATCATATTCCACAGATAATGGAAATTTCATACTGGTCAGGATCATTGCACAGTGATTCTGTTCCTTTGTGACTGTTTTCTCTCACAGTAGCACAGGCTGCAAAAGCACAATAATTACTGTCAGTGTGATATCTTATTCTCATTAGCAAATCATCAGTAATTTTTTCATTTGGACTGACTTCCATAGGATTCTTTTACAAATGATATCCAGGTGCAGACATTTCCCTTTCTGATTGCATGTTGTAGGCTAATACAAGCTGATAAGATTCATTTGTGCTACAAGGCTAGCTTGGAGAAGGTGCTGAGTGGTAACTTTCTGTGTACAGCAAGGGCTGCCTGCTTTGTGGGTTTCCATTGTGCTCAGAAGTTTGTGACACTCAGCTTTTTAAAAATCTATTTTAAAAGTAATTATGTGTATGAATGTTTGCTGAGGAAGGTGTGCTAGTCACACAGGAGTCCACGCAGACAGCTTACTGAAGTGATCCAGATACAGCAACATGCATAGGGTCGAAGAAAACTACTATGGAAAACACGGTAACTTGCCTTCTTTCTTATGACAGTTCATAAATGCCTGATGTAGTCTCATTTATTCCAAATGAATTGTTTCAATTGACTTCAGTGGGCTTGGATCCTGCCTCAAATTGTTTTCTCTTAACTCCTTCAGTCGTTAGCAATACCCTGTATTTTCCAGCATGATATTTACGAGCTTATTTTAACTGGAGACAGAGGTAAACTTTACACATATATTGTTGGATTTTGTGTTATCGGATAAGTAATTTAGATTTGCTTTTAAAACTTATACAACAATTAACTTGCTGTTTGGAGTCAGAATTGGTAAATGAAATATCTTGTGAAATATTTCCTGTGATGATACTATAATTCAATAGAAAAGTTTCCTCTTAGGAAGCAGCCTCTGAAGAATGAATATCATCTCAGTTTTTAATCTTAGCAAAAAAAATGGCAGTTGATAACCCACATCACTGCTTTCTTCTTTATGCCTGCCAAATTCCTAAAGCTTGGAGTTTCCTTTCTAAAATACATTTGGGCTCATAGGACTAAGGAAGTGGCTTGCTTTTACCCGAAGCTATGTAAGTACTAATAACATAAATAAGCTCTATCTCACCCTTAAAGAATCATCTCAGTTTTCAAAGAATAGTAGTAACTAAGTAGAGAATTTGATGTGTAATTTAAAAAATGAGAATGAAACAAACAGCACTTTTCATGGTTTTTGTTGTTCCGTGAAACTATGATCACAGTTTCTATGTTGTATGTTTTGGTAAGGAATATTCTAGTAATGCTACAGACTGTTTCTGACAGTGTATTTTTAATGTAGAATACAGTTACTTTTTCCTATGTAAACTGCCATATTCTGTAATGGATTTCTAAGTGGCAGAGGAAGGCAATTTGAGCAGTGTTGCACTGCACCATGCCATGGTAGGCACAGTGACTGCTGTCAGGGGGGAGAAGTTCGCAGTACTGCAAAAATTTTACTGCTGTTCATAACTTACTACCTCAAAATGATGAAAGACTCCATTTGAATCAGAGCTTGTATTCTGGAGTGCTTTGTTTTTATTTTTTTGCCTGTTTATGCCTATTAGTTTTCACTGCAGTAGTGTTGTGGAGTTCACTCCCTGCACTTGGCTATGCTCCATAAATACATGCATCTTGAGACACGCATTTTCTTTGTTCCATTTCAGAGTCACACAGCCATGACATAAGTAACAAAACTTGAGCTATTTACAGTGATGGGCACTCTGTTAATAATGATTTTCTTATGGAATGGTCAGCACTTGTGGAGACACATCGTCTCTTGCCCAACCGCTTACGTTATAAAATCATTCTGCTTAATGGAGACATTCTGGAAGCTCAAGAAATGGCCTCAGTCAACAAGCATTCTCAATACAACACAGACTGACTGGAGGAACATCTGTAAGCAAAATGCTAGTGTATGACTTCCCTGCTGAGAGGCTGTCATGTTTTTGAAAATCTAGCTTGTTGCTCCAAGGAGATAGAACTCACACTTTTCTGTCTGGAAAGGAAACACTGTGTAATGTGAGAAAAGATAAAAGCAAACAAGCACATTAAATACATTTGGAGCATGCTGGTTCTTAGCTGTCTGTAATCAGATGGTTACAGCGATGTGGGGCTAGATGGGCTTCTAGAAATCCATTTGGCTGTCTGTGCTGAGACACGGTACATTTTCCTATTCTTTTCTAACAGGTATTTGTCTAATCTGGTCTTAAAAGCTTAGGGTGAGGAAAACTTTGAAATTATACTTGGAAACTTGTTCCAGTGTATAACTGCCCATGTGTTTTGAAAGGTTTCCTAAAACCTAATCTAAACCATCTTTCCTGTGACTAGCTTCCCTCTCTCACAGAGGAAGCTGTGAATAACCGATCTCTTCCTTTTTGTATGCTATTTGAAGACTTTTACTTACTTTCTTTTCCCTCCCTTTGTCAGTCATTGAAGTTTACATTCATTTACTTCTTTTCATAAACATCTTAGTGTCTTCTATCAGTCTTTCCACTCTCTGCAACTTGTCTATATCTTTTGAAATTCTAGTGCCATGATCAGCTAAGGCTTTACATGTCTCAAGCACAAGGACCAATGATTTCAGCAGTCTTGCTCACACTTGAATGAGTTGTGCTTGTTTTTTGTGAAGACATTGCTTTGCTGAATCATTCTCTGTTTTTTTCTGCCATAATCCTTTTGCTTTCAACAATGCTGATGTGAAGAACCCTATTATTCTGTGTGGATTTGTGAATGGAGTTTGTCTTTATAACTTCTGTCAGTTTGCAGAAGTCGCTTGGAATTGTTAAATTATTTATCAAAATGTCTTTGCTTCTGTCTCCATAAGTACTTTAAGACTTTCCAACTGCATGGTTTCAAAGTGTTCTACTTCATTGTTCAAGTTGTTAAGGAAATAACAACTGTGGAGAATTGATTCTTCCAGTAGTGGGACTGAGCTAACTGCTAATATTCACGAATGAGAACTTAGGGTCTTAATAGGTGAAAAGTGTTGAAGTATTTTCCCCAAAAGCCAGTAGACTGTGAGAGAATTCCTAGTGATGTACTGAAGTAAGGTAGAAGAAGTCATTATATGATTGTGTAAATCACAGCTAGTGTCTGCAGTGAATATCCAGTGCAATTCTGGCCCTTCCTTTTCCAGTGATATATAGTAGCTCTGGAAAAGGTACAGAAAAGGAATGTAAGCATGACCAAAACTGTTGAACAGCTTATGTAAGAGAAACAACAGACTAGGATTCTTGAAGACAGACAAGTAAAGAGGAACTACAGAATAGTATAGATTGGAAAAGACTAAGCTCATTGAGTCCAACCGTTAGCTCCGCATGGCCACGGCCACCACTGAACTACATCCCTCAGTCCCATAGCTTCATGGCTTTGGAATCCTTATAGGGATGGGGACTCCACAGTAACCCTGGAAAGCCTATTCTAGGGCTTGACAGCTCTTTTGGGAAAGAAATTTTTCCTCATATCCAATCTAAACCTCTCCAGGGCAACTTGAGACTGATAAAAATTATTACTGTGAAATTATTAGTAGCAAGCCAAGCTGCTATACAGGCATGAACTGACTGATGGCAAAAGTAGGTCATACTTGAATGCTTCATTAACCTGTGGTACTCAGTGATGTAGAGCATTGCAGATTGTTAAAGTAATGCAAGTTAAATAGAGATTTATGAAATGAATGAGAAGGAAATTTATCCATAACTATTGAATACAAAGTCACTCCCTTTGTTTCAGAAAAGTGCAGCTGTGGATCTCTGTTATCTCAATTTTAGGGAAACATCAATATGCCTGAATTTTGTATTTCTCCTCAGGTATTCACTATGGCTCCTTGTTACATACAGGATATAGCTTCAACATATCTTTCTCATGATCTAGTGTGCCTGTTCTTACATGTTAAATTGAAATCTTGTATGAACAGTGAATAAAAGTTCACTTTCTGGTCAGAATTTGTCAATAGAGAGTAATATTACGGACTCTGAATTTTTTCAAGAGATAAGTTATGAAGTAGAAATACTTGTTTTGTGGAAATTGCTTTACAAAAAGGTTCTTCAAAATGCAGGTTTTGTCTCAGAGTTAGGTACGCTTGCTTTCTGGACCATGGTGGGTTCCCGTAGTACCTGTGTGTAACAGCATAACTGAAGTCTTCCACTCACCAGCATTGCTGTCACACATCACTTTTCTGAAGTTTTAGCTTTCCCAGTCTCTTCTGTATTAAAATATATTTGTTCCAAGAGCCTGGCAAGGTGGACCTGAACAGCTCGGATGAAGGCCAAATAAAATTTTGTTAAATGCTGTGTTTACTGTACTGGTCTGTGTGCATTTTGATAAGATTTTTCTGATACAAGCCAAGAACAAAGTCTGGCATTTAGTTAAGTAAATTCTAGTTTTGAGAAGCTGCTGAATTCTTCTCTAATTAAAGTAAGTATTTACTCTGTGGGTGGAGGAAAGCTTAGGTTGGTAACACCCATTAATATCAAGCATATTCAAGAGATCCTTAAGAAGCCAGTGAGAAGGCACTGTGAAACAATAATTTGTATTGGAGTGTTGATATTTGAACGAAGGAGTAGTTTCTCATTGCACAATGAGAAACTACTTTTGTTGTAGTAGTAGTGCAGAATAAGGTCAGCACTGAATTTCTGCAGTCCTCAGCCATGCTTTGTCATCTGATAAGCCCAATGCATAATGCGCAAATGTACAACTCCAGGTCTATAAAGTCTTGTAACCAAGGCAGTGGGAAGTAAGAATAATTCTACAGGACTGGAAGTACAACATTAAATACAGACATGACTCCAAATTGTTCTTCTAGAGAAAAATCAGAAGAGCTTAGTATACAGCTCCAGAGAAGTAGATTCAGTCACTTGCTTCCAAACACACTTAGCATCTGACTGTGAGACATAACCCTTGTCTCAAATACCAGCAGCTTTCTATTGTGGACATATTAAAGCTAATTTATTGCGTGGTAAGTGTGAAGCCATCAAAGTTTTTAAGCTAGAAGAAAAATGCTTTGATAAAAAACTAGGTAATTGTATTGGTGAATTACTGATACTGCCTGCACAATATTGTTCCAATGGAACTGATGAAATAGGAATATATGGAAGATATTCTTCAAAGACTACTGTTAACACCCCCTTCTCTATAGATTTTTTTTGCAATAAGGACATATTTTTATACAGTTTTATTTTAAATGCAGGTGAACCAAGGAAATTTGACCCAAAGTTCAGAGGACCTATTCATAACAGGTAAATATCTTAACTCATGCTATTTAATTATTTTGGGTTTGCAGGGAACAGCAGATAAAAAATAACATTAACAGAACTTGTGAATTTGATTCTGAAGTTCTTCTAGATCCAGAAGACATTTCTTACCACCCTTGAGGATATATTTAATTGTGTACCCTGAAGTTCTTTCAATTTGTACGAAAAATCTGTCATGTTCTTTAGTACCAGATGTCTCTCCTTGTGCTGGTAAGAATTGGACCACTTGGGGTGTGGCTGTGTTCTGGGGTGCCATGCGATGCAGTCTGTCTTGTTTCCATATAGCACAGGACTGGAACCCTGGCACACTATTCCTCAGTTTGCACTGGTTTTCCTGCTACCATGGTCACTTGATCAAGAGGCTTAACTTAGTTCTCTCCACAGCACGGCCTGGATGTGCACCATTACATTTGTATGGTGGATGACTAACAGAGGGTATAACTGGCAGAAAAGTACTGTCAGTGTTGTGGCTGGCTGCTGGAGTGACTCAGCCCTGAAACCCTTACTTGAGCAAACAGCTTTTACATGTGTGAAGAGTGTCTCTGAAGCGGGTGAGACTGTCCTGTGTCACTGAAGACTGCAAAGCTGGATTGTAAAGTGTGGAATTTAATGGTCTTTTTGAGCAGTCTACTTCTGTGCCTTTCCCTGGGGCATAAGAAGTGGTGAAATTCTGGTGATGGTATGTCAGGAGGCCTTCTCTTGTTTTCGCTGTCACTGTGTGATACAATTAGTAAAAATCAGTTTTGCACCGTGGCTTGTTGATACATATGTGTGGTTGCTGCTGCAGCATCTGCCATTCCAGATGTTTCCATATGTGCTATTCTAATTGTACATTCCACAGCAGCTTCTTAAAAATGCAGCCAAGGGAGTACAATGCAATACTAATGAACCATGTATGTTCCATCCATTTTGTAATGTTTTGATGAGATATTGTTGAAAACAACAAAAAAGGTCAGTTCTTTAATAGCTCTTTGATAACTATGTTGGTGCATATTGAGTATACTTTGCAGTGATGTGCACTTAGATTTAGATTCAACATACAATTTCTGCAGAACACCCAAATGACTTTCCTGACCTTTTTGGGGCATCAATGCAGCACTGTGCAGTACACCATAGACTATAGAAGTAGTTTAATGCCGTGAATGATGTTTTCTTAATTTAGACATTAAGACTTGTTTGCCCACACTGCTACAAAATGACACGGTAAGAGAAGCCAGGAACACAGTACGTTTCTGGGACATAATGGAAAGCAAATCAGGCTACATAAATTTAGACTGGATGACAGCAGTTAGCAGTGAAATGTGATGTTGGAGCCTGAACTGTGCACTTAGCCAAATGAAGGTCTTTATTACGTCACCTGAAAATGACGAATCGGATGGTTTTATCAGCAGTTCATCTCTCTGGAAACTCTTCTGTTCAAATACATAGACTCACTGCATTTTGATTCAGATGATATGACTTGATTATCTAAAAAGTACCAGACCCATAAAAATTTAAAGTACTGGCTATCAGCAAAAGAATTTTCAATGTTTTCACCATTGGTACCATAAGAAAATGAAATTATTTTTTCTCATTAATCTTTTGTGTGTTTATACATAATTATTATATAAATGTATGTTAGTGCTATCTGTAAGAAAGGTTATAGAGCCTATTTGATAACAATGTTCTCAGTTCCTATTCTCAAAATCATATTCCCAGTAAACCATCTTCCTTAGTGTTGTGGTTTAGGTCCATCAGGGAACAAAAGATCACGATTAGCCTCAAGTACCAAAGACCTGAGGATTGCCAAAGGACAGGGAGAGCTTAATTGCTACTTAAGGTCCAAAACAAAACAGACCAGGCTACACCAACTAAAGCATAACCATAAACCCCAAAACATAACCAAAATAAAACAAGACAGTGGTACAATGATGGTGAGTCCAACCAGCTCTTTAAGACCACCTACTCCCCACTCCTCAGCTCTTCCCCGGCTCAGAGCCCTGATCCCGGTGTTTTTACCTCCTTCCCCCTGAACGACCCAGGAGGGCAGGGAATGGGAGTTTCAGTCAGTCTGTTTCTCATGGCTTCTGCCAATTGTCTCTCCTCAGGACAAGTGGCTCTGCACCACTCCTCCCTGCAAGTCCGTGGCATACCTCACACACGTGGCAGCCCTGCACAGGCTGCTCCGATGTGCATTTATCCCAAAGGCTGCAGCTCCTCTCTGCCTCTCGTGTGGGAGTACTCTGGGCCCGCAGGCTCCAGCACGGCCTGTGCCATGGCCCCTCCTCACACAGTCCCTACCCATCCGGGTGCACTCACACGGAGGCTGCTGCTGGCTCTCAGTTCTGCCCTTGTCTTGCATGGGTTGCAGGGGTACAGCTGCCTTCTCACCACAGCTTGCAGAGGGGTCTCTGGTCTGGTGCTCCTCCTTGCTTCCTCCTTCTCTGACTGTGGGGGTCATGGTCACCTCCATCATCTTACACCTGCTGCCAAGCACTTCAAATTCCTGTCCCCAAATAGTGATCACAGAGGTGCCAGATTGGCCCAGCCGGGCCGGAGGTGGGTCTGAACCCAGGAGCTGGGGGGAGAGCTCTTTACGGGGTCTTCACTGCAATCCACTCCCCCTGTTACGAAGCAAAAGCTGCTCCTTGCTAAACCATGACACTTAGGGTTCGGTTTAACAATTTAGTCTCCTGAGTGAGTTTACTCTGCCTCGTTAGCCTGAAACAACCTGAAAAAGCAGATTTGTCATAACAGATTGCCGCCTTCCTTTGAAAAAAAATGTATGAAACCTGCTTTTAAAGAAGACACGATTGGAGAATTTCTGGTCAGGTTTCAGTAAATAAACATGGACTTCAAATATCTCCTGTTTAGGAAGAGGCAATGCCCATTGTTCCAGTTTCTGCAACTCTGATAACTCACAGTATAATCTGTGAGTACGGTTACACTTCATAGTATAGTCTTGTATATTTACAGAGTTTTAAAAATATATTAATTTAGCTTACTATTTTTCCTCTGTCATGGTTTGACATGACAGTCTTTTCTGGTAAGGGGGATGGGACAGTAAAGATGGCTCCTGTAAGAAGTTTTTGCAACTCTCCCCAGCTCTGAGCCAGACCCACTTCTGGGGCTGAGCCAATTAGACGCCTCCACGATCACTTTTTAAGAAGAAGCCGGAAGAGGAGGTTTCTTCCTCCATCTTCTTTCTGCTTCTTCCTTCTTCTGTCTCTTCTTTTTCTTCTGGCTGCTGGTGGTGCAAGGAGTAGGAACAGTGAGAGAAATAACCATGCGGACTCCAAGGTCAGTGATGAAAGAGAGGAGGAGGTGTACCAGAGCAGAGACACCCTTGCATTTTGTGGAAAGAACTGATGAAGCTGAGATTTATTTTCATGTCTTTAAAGACTCCGCATC
>WBNH01001152.1:0-19952 GCA_013401255.1 Urocolius indicus
TCTGTGATTCCAACCTACAGTACACTTTAGCTTAACCTGAAGTACCTGTGTACTTGAAGGGGAAGAAGGCATAGCCTTCCAGTCATTCCAAGCCAGCAACTATGAGTTGCTTTGTATCACCTAGCAGGTAATTCTACGTTTTTCACATTATGTCTAAACTGTACAAGCTCAGCTTGCTCAGAAGCAGGCATTTAAAATTAAAATATGGCATATGAGCAGACACATAGTGTACATGTAGCTACATGACAGAAACAGCACATGTCTGTACAGGTCATTTCTCCTGCATATACATTTGCAAAACTTACAGATATTGATGAAAAGTGACAGGATAAAAAGGGGCGTGAACCCCTACTTGAGTATCTCAACTTCCAGCTTTGAGATTTACATGGGTTTGAAGTTTTAATATAAAATACTCAAAGTTATCAAATAACTGTCTTCTAGTGAAATAAGGATATCTGTATTAAAAGAATCTAGAACTTTACCACCCTTTGACACAAACACTTGCAGCAACTGGGCTACAATTTAGAGTCTCCTTGCAGGCTATGCTAAAACTGCCAGCATCACCTAAACTGCCTGGATGGAGGAGGTCCTGGGCTGCTCAAGCAACCCGTACAGCCAAAAAGTCATTCTTCACCCTTCCAGAGCAAATGCACTGAAGATCTATCCTGATTACAACTGTGTAACAAACAATACTAATCTCTTATTGCAGTGTAAAAACAAGGCATCTAATGTTGTCAAGAGATGCCAACTACAGCTTTGCCCTCCCATGCATGTTTAACAGTTCAACTGACAAATGCATATTTACAAACACATACTAATATCATTAATAAGGAATGGAAGCAAGGGAAGTTGTATTTTCTATTACTATTGCTTATAAAGATTCCCTGCTATAATCTAATTTAAAAAAACAGTAAATTGCAATGCTATAATTTTATTAACATTTAAGGAATATGATCTACCTTTTCAAGTTACAGGTCATTTCAAAGGGCAGTTTCCAAACGGTAGTTTCAGAACTTTAGGTTACTACTGTCCCTCTATTTTATAAGGAGACTCACTTACTTCAGTCATGCTAGGGTAAGTGTTAATTGCTTAAAAGGCAAGTTTACTGAATTCCACACGCCTTCATATATAAGCAGGCTTATCCTGTACTGCTTACAGAAGAAGAATGAAGCATATTAAGCTCTTCAATTAAATATAGGCATATAAGGATAACCAAAACACATCCTGCATTTTGTCTATCACTCCCTAATAAACAAAGTGTATCAAACAGTGAACTAACTGCAGGATGATTTTGAGCCACATAAATTTTAAAAGTACAACTGATAAAGCAATTGTATCCTTTAGAAAAATGTCATCTGCCTAACAGATGTAACAAGTTAAAAAACACATTAAATGAGCCATCTATTTTCTATTTAACATAAGGAACAGCAGATTTCCCACTAATTGTTTTCAAATTTGGTCTGAATAATTAAACAGTACTTATCAAGCACTGTGGTATAACCAACTAGGATTCGACTCCAGGAATAGCAATGGAAATCACTTGTGGACAAAGAAATGCAGCAACTATGTCTCAAACATTTAATTAAAAGCATTTTGACTGGTTAATTTCTTCAAAAACAAGCCTGAAATGCACTAAGAAATACTTATGCATCCCAATTAACCAGCCCAAATCTAACTATTGTCACAGCTTGTGTAGAAATTCAAGGACCATGTCCATCATTTAAAACACAAGGACTTAATGAAAAGAATCTCATTACTGATGACTGACTCAATGCACAATTACCTGAAGTGATATATGGTTGGAATATCCTTGTCAGTCTGAAATATGTCTCAACTCAAACTTCATCCCTTGCCTCAGAACATGCCATAATTCTTACAAAGACACCACCACCCAGATTTATGGGTTATGATATAACAAGGAGAGCCAACTACAGTACTTCCTATCATGCTTGAAGTTACCACATTTGGCAGAAAAAATATGAACTGTAAAATAAGTAATAAACATTAAATAAATAATAACCACCTATCACCGACTTTGATTCATTAAATAAACCTTGCTATTTTTTTATAATGAATCATTGGCATATTACCCACAGTTTATCAGTCTCTTTTGATAGAGAGACTTGAAGCCTACTGAAGATACATCCTCTGGACTTCTCTGCTCATTGACTGGACCCAGATCAGAGAAATAGACTTCCTAGAAAGACATCTAGTCTCTAGTTACAAAACACTTAAGCACCTAGTTTCCTTCAAAACCCATGTCTGAACATGTGCAGTATTCACAGTAATAAAAATCGTTTGTAGGAAACAGCAAGACTCTACGTGGGTTTATATTCTGCAGAAACTCATCCCTAAGAGAACTTAATATTTTTTTCTTCCAAATAAGTATTCAAAACACCTCCTTAACCCCAAATGTGCAGTACCAAAAGTGATTTTAGGTATTAGCCTCCTGATAAGTATGGAAGTTCTGTTCACAGTATCCAGTTCAGTTGACGATTTTGACAATGCTTAATGTATAACACAACACAGCGGATAAAAAAATGCTCAGCTCCACTCAGTTTTGGCTTCTGCTGTCTCAAGGATCTCTGTGTTGCTCTCTACCATTGAGATTTTTATAGTACTCAGTTTGTCCCTTCACTTTCTTTCAACTTAAGGGCGACAGAAACATATGAGGGATGTGGGTAAAGGCCAAGTGGAAAGAGATTTCAAGCATGCATAAACATTTTCCTTCTTAGTTTCTACAGCAGAGGCAATGGAGTCGATACATTTGAAAAGTCTGCATTTACAAAATTAATTTAAGTAAATGACAAGCATCCCTGATAACAAGAACATTATTTCCTTGCAGCCAGATCACTCACTTTGTGCTAAAAGGAATAAGATCTATTTCAATCTAATAAATAAAGCAATCCAGTTCTAAGTATTTCAAGACCATACCTGTAAGACAGACATGGATATAATCTAACAAATATAAGTCAGTTTAAGTAAGTGCTGTATTTGTAATCTCCATTTACTTAAATATTACTACTCTGTCAACAGATGTGGAACTAAGCTCCAAATTAAGACTCCTGGACTCAGGTAACACTAGGTATGAAAATATTATGAAAGGTATGACACCTGTGAAGCTAGAAAGACAACTAACCAGTTAAATTCTAGTTAATGACTTCCATTTCATCTGATGAAATATTTTACTACTGAAGTTTACACTGTTTATCCACCTGTCACCCACAACTGATTTTTCTGAAGCTGTCTTACCCAATGCTGATACATTGATGGATGCGACAAAAAGTCTCAAATATAAAGAGACGGGCATTTTCAATGAAGTCTTCAAGGCATGCTACTAAGAAGAAATCATTCACAAGCACCTGCAAGTGTAAGGGGAAAGGGAACATTGAGAACAAATATGGAAGTAGTAATTTATTGGCAAACAATTAGCATGATCAGTGAACAGTCCATCTAAAAATAGTTCTTAGTGTGTTGCGAGATGTGGAGAAAAGGCTACAGATTTAGCAGAATTTTTTATTGTTCTGCAGCTTGCTAAACACATGATCACTGAGGTTGGACTCAAGACAAGAACAAGGTCTACGGCTGACAGTTCTACTGAAGATGCCTCCAACCCATGTTTTAAGATTCTTCTCTCACTCTGCAATTTGATTGGCATTCTCCTTACCATGCAAGCCAGCTTACTCACTAGTGCAAGTGTGCCTATACAGTTCAGTTTAGGGACCACCAGCTCTGAACAGTGAAGATAAGCCACCTGATTTACCCAGGTAGCTTGACTAATACTCATGAAAGAAAAGCCAAACCAGAGGCTATAAGAATTAGTACTAAAGTTCAGCTACTAGAAATACTACTACACCAGTCAACACAAGCATTAGGTATCTTTAATTGTTCAAAGCAGATTAATTAAGATTTTTCCAATAGGAATTTAACTATTGAAATGTTATTTCACATTACTTCTAATCGTTACAATTCCAGGATACAGTATCCTTCACAATAAAAGCCAAATACCAGCTTTTCTTGAAGCACTTTTCAAACACTAATGGAAAAGCTGAAGCTCAGCCAAATGCATGATTATCTATACACTTCTTGTTCTAGAATGGCTTAAATATAATTTTAAAGCTATATCCTTACCATTAAGATTTAAGTGTTACAAAATGAGTTGTTAAAAAAGACCCTGAAACACGATAAACTACACACCCATGTATTAAAGCTCACCAGAAAATACTGGCAATGGAATCAAACACCACTTCTACCAAATTAGCTGGCCATTGTAAATTTTAAGAGATCTTTACTTAAGTGAAAAAAGGCCTTATAAATATTTTAAATCTTACTGTTTCACACTCCCTCAGCTTCTTCTGTGCACCATCGAAATCAAAGTTAACGTACAAGCATTCCACAAATTCTGTGATAGGGTCCCTGTATGTGTAGGACTCCTGTAAGGAAATCAGGAATGATATTAGAAATTAAGGCCGCAAGATCACTTCAGTATTCCTTATATTCTTTAGACAAAATTAACACTGGAAAGAAATCCATACATCATCTTAAGTAAATATTTAAGTTAATCAATAAATTTGTAAGTTAAACATTTACTAAGACTTCACACTACATGCTACACTAATGCTTAAAAATCGATTAAGTTATGTTTAAAATTTGCTCTTTGCATTGATTGTGCTTTGCATAGGTATAGTAACATCAGTGCCTGAAGCAGATGCAACTGATTGCTAGCCTCAAGTAAATGCACTGTCATATTAGTTACAATATATGTATCATTAAAAACATTTGAAGCATGATGGTTTATACACAAGTTACACACTGATCTCAGATAAAAATCTTCGCCATAACCCCTTGGACTGCTATCAAGCATAACTCTTCTATGACTCTTGCCCACGTTTACATCTTCATGTACTGTGACAACAGAAGCATTTATGAAAATGCATATGAACACAAAACATTGCAGACAGTTCAGGAGCTTTGAAATGCAAACAAGATCCCCGATTCATACAATCCTTGTAACAATGTCTGGAATCAGATCCAAAGTCACTTCACATCTCTCAACAAATTTTCTGTATACAAAAAAAATAAAAGCAAAATCAAGTGCACAGTCTATTTTACTCATTGCTTATTCACATAGAAGGAGTTGAAAAATTCTGTCTTCCCACTGACACATGCATGTTACTATGGCAAATCATAGAAAGTGAGCACCTAAACACATAAGCAGAATTTCTGAACTAAGCATATGATTAGGAAGAAAGTGTCAGTAAAAAAACAGACAGAAACTGACAGATGTTTCAGTTCTTACCTGCTGAATAACTTTGACTAGATCCTTCAGCACTTGTCTACGTTTTCGAACATCCTTATTCGTTATGACTGCAGTAGTCAGGTATCTGAGGATATGTGGGCACATGGTCTGAATTGCATTGAGATACCTAGAAATAAAAACCAGATGAAGCTCAGATAGTGCAGTTTTACATCAAAACAGTATTAATGGTAACTGGCTTATGCACCTTCCATGCAATACAATACCAGGACTTATGACTGACCATTTACTCAATTATAGAAAGATGATTTGTTTTTGCTAACCTTGTGATCATCTTTTCCAGAAAGAGAGAAGAGTGAGAGAAGCCAAGGGAAGAGAAGGCAGTGGTGTACTGGAAGAAAAGGGGCAAGCTTTGCAAAACAACAGTCCATATGCTAAGTCCGGGTCAAGACCGATCTAAGCTGCCAGCTACACTCGTTTCACAAGGGAAGTTTGCATAGGTACGCAGAACCATGGCAAGACTTTTTCCATGCCATTCAAGCCTGCAGCTTTCTTGTTCTGACTCTGTTAGACTTGCTCATATTTACAAGTAAGAAGAAATTAAAATTAAAAGCCAAACACAAACTATGAAACCAAAAGGAGGCAAAAAATCCCACAAGAAACTGCTAGTCTATTGGGATCACCATACAAAAACACACAACTGTTTTTCTTTAGTACTATTCTAACACATTCCTTTCCACTAGATACTAGAAAGAAAGCCAAACTTAAATAATTTCTCAGTGTTAAGCTGTTCTAGAGTCACAGATCCACATATGTCAGCCGTCTCACAGATGGCTACAGTGTTTCAATTTTAATTTTCATCCTCAGCTTTTCCTCAAGAACTCTTCTTAAGTACAGTTTTGTAAAATTGAAATAGAACAATACTTTAACCTCTATATCTAGAAAGTATGGTAGGAGTTGGTAATCTAGCAAAACCAGTTTTTCTGTCTCCATTAGGCACCAGAAAAAAAAACTCACCACTCCTTCTCCTTGAAGGGGAAACATAACAGTGAAGAAAAGCAGATTATACACAAAAATAAAATTAAAAAAAAAAAAAAGGCATGGGAAAAAAATATTACTCAATGTGTCAGTATTATTAGAACTTCTTAAACAGTCTTGGGCTCTGGGATGGAAAATGTTCTACAAGCTCGCATAT
The DNA here is from genome assembly GCA_013401255.1 of Urocolius indicus. NCBI lineage: Eukaryota > Metazoa > Chordata > Aves > Coliiformes > Coliidae > Urocolius > Urocolius indicus. The sequence continues at coordinate 6,453 of WBNH01001152.1, forward strand.
TCATTGTCTGCCTTCCTTTGGATTTAAAGACTCCAATGTAAAACAACTTACTGTGGTTGATAGAGAAAAAGGTCAATGATATTGTCTCTCCCTTTAGGATGATTGAAAAACACGAACAAAGACCAGTGGATGAGCCACGTTCTTTGCTGAAGAGACTGCAGTGGAGAGCTGACAGACTAAAAGAAAACATAAAATTGTTGTAAGTCAAATAAACTGCAGAAACTTGGCAAGAATCCCAATATATGGAAATGTCTAATTGTTCAAAAATTTGTGATTTTCCACTGTCTCCTTTTAGCTATTATCACTCTCATGCTGAGTTTGACCTTTAGCTTTTTAACAGATCTGCTGGAAGTTATATTAAAAAAAAAAAAAAGTTTTCCAACATTATATTCCAAATTCTTTGCCAAAATATGTGTTATAGCACAAGCACAGAATTTAGTTTTCCAAATACAACCAAACTAACATAAATTATTGCTTCCACTTTCAATACTGAACTTTGTTTCTTGTATTCCCTTTTCAGTCATGATCTGAGGAACTATTTTGAATTCTCTAGTTTTTCTTCCTCTCTAAAGCCTCACAAGAGATTTCTTGCCATACACTGGCAGATGACAAAACATCATAACCATGTTCAGCAAAGAAACAAGAATGTAACTATCTTCACGTAAACCAACTGATAATGCACAAATAAGGATTCAGCTCTAAGTATCTGTATAAGCTCCAAATTTCAGCAGCAGTCCCAACACATTTTGAAGCAACATGTTGAAAATGAACTGACGTAGCAAGTAATAATCATTCCAAAGAGCATGATAACTATTATGATTCTATCCTAAAATGTTTTAGTGAATAGGTCACAGGATCCCAGCATCTTGAGGGCAGAAAGGGACCTCAAAAGATCATCTACTCCAATCCCTCTGCCAGAGCAGGACCATCTAGAGTTGTCCAGGTGGGTTTTGAATGTGTCCAGAGAAGGAGACTCCCCAACCCATCTGGTCAGCCTGTGCCAGTGCTCCATCACTCTTACAATGAAGAAATTTTTAACTTGTGTTTCTTTGGAACCTCTTATGTTCCAGCTTGTAACTGTTCCCTCTTGTCCTATCATTGGACATCATTGAGAACAGCCTGGCTACATCCTCCTGACACTCACCTTTTATGTATTTGTAAACATTAATGAGGTCACTCCTCAGTCTCCTCCAAGCTTAAGAGCCCCAGCTCCCTCAGCCTTTCCCAGTTAGGGAGATGCTCCACTCCATCATCTTGGTGGCCCTGTGCTGAACTTCCTCCAGCAGCTCCCTGTCCTTCTTGAACTGAAGGGCCCAGAACTGGACACAACATTCCAGATGTGGTCTCACGAGGGCAGAATAGAGGGGAAGCAGAACCTCTCTCAACTTACTGCCCAAACTCCTTCTAATCCACCCCAGGATGCCATTGGCCTTCTTGGCCATGAGGGTACATTGCTGGCTCATGCTCATCTTGCTGTCCACCAAGAGCCCCAGGTCTCCTTCCTCTACACTACTCTCTATCAGATCATTCCCCAACCTGTACTGGTACACGGGGTTATTCAATTTAACAGTCAAACTTAACACTCTTACAGGTTCACGAATGAGAAAATTAGAGAAGAAAATTTGTTAACATTGGTTATCTGTCATCTAGTTAAAAAAATTACGCTGAAAGGGAAAAAAACCCAAACCTCACACCTTTTCAAGATTCTAGTTTCTAAGAGTAAATCTCTCACATTTCAAATATGGCCACTGACGCCTCACAAACAGAGAGAAAAAGACTGAGAGGCCTTTAATGACTTCAGTTCCTCTGAATAAGTATTGCAGTCCTACTTTTTCCCTTGGTGTTCTTGATGCTCACCTGAATTGAGGAGGTGGTGAGGAAGCTGAATTGGCTGAACTATCTCCATAGTTCAGTTATGTGCATTTTGCTCATAATAGAAATTGAGTAGTGCAACTATCTGAAATGTATGCATTATATAATTTCACACGATAATATCTTGCCCTCAAACTCATCCTTGAGACTATTTTTTTTGTGTACTGGAAATATCTCTAAAGTTCTCAGTTATATTTTCAAATGTGATAAGAGGGAAGCAAATGATTTGAAGAAAGAAGCTTCACTATATCTTCAGGAGCACAGCAACTCTCCTACTGTTATTAAGAAACTACCTAGTGAAAAGGCAGTTAACTACTCCTAAACAAGACTGCAAGTGATTCACAGTAACACCTGAACGCTAACCTCTGACATTACTAGCATGACCAAGATTTTACTTACATTATTATCTATTGTCTCCTTTAGTCTTGTGAGATCTTCCATAGCTGCGTCCCAATTCTGCATCAGAATTTCAGAGGCTAATTTTCCCCACAGAGAACTCAGGGCATTTCTGTCTGTTGCTGGAACCTATTTTCAACAACAGCAACAAAATAATACTCTTAGTATTGTTTTTATTTATTATATACTTTTAAAAATAAGTATCTTCTGCTAGTATTTTTAATTTACAAAACATCAAAATTTCATGGTCTTATCTTTGTAAATGAACTATTTTTAAAACAAACAAAAAAAACAGGTACAGAAAATTAAGAACAGTAAACTTTCTAAAACAGAAACTAAAAAAATAAAAGACAAATCTCCACGCTGGTGCAGTTAAAATTCCAGAAAAAAAAAAGAAATCTGAGCACCAGATGACACAGTGGTTCCAAAAGATCTCACGACAGAAGGTAACCACCTAAAAAAATTAGTACTCAAAGTTCTTGCTGCTAATCCTGCGTAAAAAAAAACAAGACTTCTTACAGAAACGTCCAGTAGAACTGCAACTCTGCAGTAGTGAATCTGTTTCCTGGAAGGGTGGTCCTAAGGTCAAGCTGTGTTAGTTTTATACAGGAATGAATTACACTAGGTCATTCACAGTGTCAAATTCTGTTTTCAGATCAGTTACAATAGTTCTTTCACAGGTTATGTTTCATCACACAGAAATTTAAACAAATTTTCTCCCATCAGAATCAGCCTTCTATCAAGCCACTACCAGCACAGAACGGTACTTCACTTTTTGAAATTGGTTATTTGACAAAAGAACGTAACATTAAGCCCAAAGTTAAGGCAGAAAGAATTGAGGACAGCTGTCCCCAACCATACACTAGTAACTTTTATTTCCCCTCTTAGCAGATGGAGTGTACCTAACACCAAAAGTCAGTTGTATTATCAACATTTAAACTAAGAATTCAACTAATTCCTGCTTTAAGTCCTATTTGGATTGAAGATACATTTCTCCATTTTGCTGATTATAGAGAATTACAGGAATTACTGTTATTTAGCATTATTTCAGAATGTTAAGGTATTAGACAGCAAGAAACAAACCTCAACATATGAATCACCACACATTCTCAGCAATTATTCCACATATCCATGAGACACACACAGTTTAGAAGTTGTACCTTATAGGAAGGCAGGGTGCCAACTTAACAGATACTTTTAGCTGAGGATGTTCACGCTCACTGTGCTGGTTACAAATCACATAATTACAGTTAGCTACTGACAACTGCCTTTAGATATTGCAACTGTTCTAGCTACAGTATCTGGATTTTCAAGCAGTTACCTTAAATTTCCATTTGTTAGTAAAATGGCACATTCACTGACCACCAACAATATATTTATTGTGTTGAGATTCTTACAAGACACTAAATCTTCATTCTCAGAATTCACTCCCACCATTAGCAAACGATATGAATTACAACAACATGAAAAGAGTTACTTCAGAGACGATGGATTTAGTTCCACAGTTCTCATTTAAGCTGTTTATATTTCTTAGGCAGATGACTTATACTTTTAAATCTATCAAAAAATTCAAGACAAGACAGATAAGAGTTCAGATAAGAAGCTGGCAGTTCACCATTACCGCAAATTACATTCAATCCACCTATAAGCCTTTCACTACCGTTGACTACTTCTGTGCACAAAAACAAGTATTCATCTTGCCTTTAAAAAAAAAAAAAAAAAAACCACAAAAATAACAATCCAGGATACATTTACAATGAGGAAAAAAAGAAGTATTCAGTAACTAAATGTTACCACAAGAAATACAATTTTGAGAGACAGTTGTGAATTATGCATGAAAATAACAGAATTGAATAGCCAGGGATGAGTACTAGCAACTCTTTTAAGCTTTTCTTTGATGCACAGTAATTGGCTCAAAAAAAGCCCAAAAGTATTTTATTTTAATATTTAATAGTGAACTTACTGCTTTAATTATTCTATTTAAAAAATAAACCAATCTCTAAACAAAACACGAAACCAAACACACACCTAAAACTTACCAGAACTCTGAAGAAGTAGAGATATTCTGCAGCTCCTGAGTAGTTACCACATTCATACTGGAATTTTGCATACCTGTAGAGCGTATCTAGGTACTCCTGCCTGAACTGAAAAGTAACAAAAAACGCTTTTCTTCATCAGGAAAAAAGAAACATGCTGTTACAAGTGAATTTAAATAGTAAAGTAACCTTCAAGTCTTTAGATGCTTTGCAAGACATCACGCTGAAGTAAGACGAAAGATTATACCATTACAGGGGAAAAAACAAGTGAAATTCTGTATTACAAATCAAAGCACATCCTAGTTACAAGGATGCAGCTAACATTAAGCTCCAGGTTTTTGTTTTCGTAAAAAATAGAAGTTGAAAGGCTTTCAAATAGAATATGTTAGCATCAGAAATTCTACCTATTAGCTACACTGACATGAGTCAAAACACGCGTCCATAATTGCTCCGAGCTGTTGGCTGTGGAGCAGGTTGGACAGAGATACTTAGAACTGAATTCAAACAGATAAAGAATTAAAACACTTACACCATGCTTCTCAGCTAAATAGTCAAACAGCATCCGACCATCCCTATAATAAAAAGACAAAAACTGCTGTTTGCATGATGACAGTCACTTTTGTGAAATGTTCTATGTAACACAATCTTTAGTCAAGAGTAAAATACCCCAAATTATCATGTATAAATTTAAAATGATATACTACTCCATTTGTTGTGGAAAAGCATCTGCAGAAATAGTGAGCCAACAATTCAGCCACCTGCAACAGTAACTCAGCTTAAAGCGTGAAACTTGAAGTCTGGCTTAAGAGAGCTTCCCATTTCCACGCTCTAATTCCACAGCAGTTACTCTAGTCAAGCAGCTCGAATTTAACAGGAGACAGGAAAAAAGAGCCAAAGACTGAAGTAAAATAGAACAAAGAAAATTGATTCCACTGTTATCCCTGGGACACAGTGGTTAGCAAGAATACCTCTATCACAGCACAACTATAAACAGTAGCCACGCTTATTAAGTTCTATATCTCTAACAAACACATGGTCACATTGTTAAGGTTTGATGTTGAATTAAAAAAAAAAAAAAAACCAACCCAAAATAATAAAAGGACAATTAGTATTATCTACATCCTTGCTCAAGCCTCCAGCAGGCAAGCATTAAATTACCTACCACCAGTAAGTCTCATATTAATGAGCACAGAACATGAGATACCTGTGGTATTTTTTTTAAAAAAAGCCTTAATTAAAAAAATTATTCACTATCTGCAATGGATCTTGATCAATTCAGACTGAAATTTTAGCACACCACCTTTTCAACACAAGAATAATTCTATGCAAACTCTTCTGCAATTATCTGGCAACAAGTTGATTGAACTTGTTGAATCACAGTTAAATTGACATTCATCAACATAAAGTATTTTCAATTTGGCACTTCAATTGCATGGACTGAATTCCTACCATGCAGAAAGAAGGAATGACATTTTTTCTATTCTCCAGCCTATCACAGTTCTGGACATGTAGCTACCCTCTACTTCATCTTTTCTGTGCATTCACATTACAATCGATCATGTGGTAAAGGTGACTCGAACGAACCTATACCCAGGATTTAAATGAAGACGAGGGTAACAAGCTATGAACCACTCTTGGAACAAAAATTTCCCCATTTACTGACATCAGCTGACTACAAAGCTCAGTTTATTTAATTAGACTTCTATGATCCCAAGACAATCCTAAGTAACACTTGTTGAAGCAGTGAAATAATCTCATGGACATAGTGGGACATAGTTCAGGGATGAGGACTAATGACTATTCCTCTGAAATATTAAAGTCAATGTTCTCCAGCAGCTGCACAGGAAAAAAAAAAAATGAAATGTTTTGGCTTATTCTTGAAAGAACTTCCACTTGCAAAGCCTCCTTCACTCATCACTTCCCAGACCTAGATGTTTCAAACAGCACTGTCACAGACCAAAGCCACGCTCTGAAGTCCTGATAATATGAAGCTCCATTTCATGCAGATTCAAAAATCACCAGAAGTAGTCAAAGTATCTAAAGTTGCTTTCTACTGTTCAAACCACACTAGACAGACTAACACCTTTCAGCCTGATTCTCTCCATTACTGTATAACATCAACAGTCTGGATTAGAACTTCTCTCACTCCAATAATCAAAACCAGTATTTCTGAGATGCAAAGTTTTCAGAAATTTTTAAAAATAAAAATGATGTACCATTTCTGAAACAAAACTTGCAGCGTGCAAATAGTAAGGCTAATATTTATATCATTAGGCAAGCTCTATTCCATGCATTTTCGGAATGTACCTCTTGCTTTTAAACATGGCGTTTCTGAATTTTACTATGTACAATCAACTGCCTTCTGCGGATCAAAGGTTAAGTAACAGAAGACATTTCCCAAAAAATGCTACTACTTAGAATTGCAAGTCTTTTTTTTTTTCCCCCTAGGCCAAATATTATAAGCAGCTAAAGGCAAAGCAAGACCCGAAGGAGATGTCTCTATACAGATCAGATGTTTGATTAAGATTTCAACAGAGTTTTCTTAATATCAGGAAGTCTTCTCTTTGAAGTTAAGATAGTCCCAGTTAATAACTTAAGTCAGTTAAGCAACAGCAACTGGGCCTTTCACTTCCAAAGCTGTACCTCTGAAAGCTGTCAAGTGACTCCTGCCTTTGCATAACCATCCAAGTCACAAGCAAATTTAACTTCTTTTCTTAATATAATTATCTGGCAAATGTCCATGTTGAAATCAGATATAAAGGTGGCTTACTTACTCTGACAATGCTTTCTACAGTAAAAGTTTGAGTACATTCTAGGGACACCAGAACAAAAAAATTGGAAGCTCTTCCTGAAGTGCTGGAAAGCCAACAGATTTCATGGTTTCTACTGACATCGTTTCATGCGCAGATTGAGACCCAATACATTGCATCTCACCACTTCTGCACTGACCGAACTCTAAATTAGACTACAACAAATTCTAAAAAAAAAGTGCAGTGTGGAAGAAGCACAGGCCAACGGGGCTGATAAGGTTTCTCAGCAAGTTGGGCTAAGACGGGAAAGGGAAAAAAGGATGATAATGTGTACTTGAAACAATGGGTAAGTTCTGTGGAAGTTGTTTTCCCTTCAGGAACCCATTTTCTTCAGGGGGTGCTAGTTCCACACAAAGGTATACCTCATCAAGAGGATTTCCGAAGACCAAAAAAAGAGGTTTGTGCATTCAATGCTTTTCTAAGAAAATTCCAGAAGCAATGTTAGCCTTCCACATCAGCAGATGCATGAAGTTTGTTAATAGTAAATCCAAGTACAGGCTTCACCTTGAAACTCAAGTTGACACGTAAGTGCTCTATCTGATGTGGCACGCTCTACTTGAAATCTTCAGAGCAGGAAAGGGATCTAATTAATTTTCCATAGTTGGTTAGACATTTGCAACAGTAATGACAATGCTTACTACATAAGGACAGCAAGCAGTAACTCACATTAAGTGAATACCTACTCCTTCCTCTGTTGAAGTAGCACGGTTACTTCCTCAGTGACTACACTTGGACACTTTCCTACAGTGTCTGATTCAGGCTTAATCACAAAAAAACTTTCCTAGACCTTAGATACAACGTGCAAACTTATTCTACTTTAATTACTCCCATCAGCAAAGTGAGAATAAATCAGATTCATCTTAAAGATTATTATGAGCAATATCTTACACCAAGATGGTCAGTCTGGGGGTGTGGAGGAGGGTAAGGACAGGATGCCTGAAAAGAATTATGTGCTATGAGGCTGAAAGGATGCTTATCCACCAGGTCTCTCAGATTAAGAAAGAGGAAAGAGAGTAGACGGTCTCCCAGAAAAGAATATCTGAATTGTTTCATCTCACATTTCCCCTTAAAAGACCTCAAAACACCTGCCCCCCCTCCCCCAAAAAACCCAGAAAAAAAGAGGCCGCCAATCCCCTCCAACCTAACATCAAAAGGCTACCACTTGTCCCAAGATGATTAATGAACATTAAGAACAACATAGATGTCTTATGCACTGCAGGTGAAAAACACTGAAAATCGCATCCAGCTATTTCAACTACTTGACCATAAGCACTACTTAAATACTGTCTGGAAATAAAAATGTCTGTCTTTGCAATTGCTACAGAGACAGCATTTCTATCATCAATATCTACGAAGTACCAACAAGTCATCCTGAGAAATGATGTTAGAAATTACCTAGTGGATTGCATTTGCCTTGTTGTCTCTGGATCCTCAAACATCTTGACAATAGGTTCAGTTTCAGCTTGAAGCTGCTTCAGCTGTGCGACTACAGTTGTTCTCTTCTCACGCAAAGCTAAACACAAACAAAAAAAGATTTTAATGTAATATCTTAATTTTTTACAGAAACCGACCTGTAATTAGATGGTGCTGCCAGCACCTTTGAACCCATTGTCTCAATTCCTACCTCATTTGTCCTTTCAGTCAACTCACAAAACCAGAGTTATCTTAATGATTCGTTAACTTAATGAAAAGGCTGCTAAGACTTGGTTCCTTTCCTCCTACATGGAGTTCTAATTAAGCCACTAAAAAGCAGATTGTCATGGTTTGACATGACAGCCTTTTCTAGTAAGGGGGAAGGGGCTGTAAAGATGACTCCTGTAAGAAGTTGTTTGCAATTCTCCCCAGCTCTGAGGCAGACCCACTTCTGGGGCTGAGCCAATTAGACACCTCCACGTGTAAAATCTTAAGAAATGTTTGAAAAAAGTTTAAGAAAAACACCGTGTGGAAATGGCTGGACTATATGAAGGTAGAGCTTTCCCAATGACCAAATTAATCCAACTTACTTGCACCTACAACTTTAGGAAATCATACATTTAGCTGCTTGCTTAAATAAGTGGCTGGAATAAAAAATATTTAGATTAGTTACTTTGTAAGGGTGTGCTAGGATTGCTATTTCTTCTGCTTTTGCTGCTTTAGTCAAGAGAGGAGACTGAGGGGGGATTTCAGTATTTACAAATATCTAAATGGTGGGTGTCAGGAGGTTGAGGCATCTCTTTTTTCTACTGTATCTAACAACAGGTCAAGGGGTAACAGGAAGAAGCTGGAAGACAAAATGTTCCATTTAAACACAAAACTATTTTACTATGAGGGTGGCGGAGCCCTGACACAGGCTGCCCAGGGCGGTTCTAGAGTCTCCTTCTCTGGAAGTCTTCAAAACCTGTCTGGACGCATTCCTGTATGACCTGCTTTGGCAAGGGGGTTGGATTAGATGATCTACCTCTACAGGTCCCTTCCAACCGCTACCATTGTATGATTCTATGATTTTACTACTAATAAGAGTAATATTCTTCTTCAACAGTTTCGAAAGGCTGGAGTAAGGAAAGAAAGAAGAAAACCTATTTAGCTTTGAGATTTTTCCAGCCCTGAGATGGTCTGACTGATGGTGTGAAATCTAAGGGTGAAGCTATCACTAAACTTGTTTCTTAGATTATAGAAGTGAAAAAAAAAAAAAANGTAAAATCTTAAGAAATGTTTGAAAAAAGTTTAAGAAAAACACCGTGTGGAAATGGCTGGACTATATGAAGGTAGAGCTTTCCCAATGACCAAATTAATCCAACTTACTTGCACCTACAACTTTAGGAAATCATACATTTAGCTGCTTGCTTAAATAAGTGGCTGGAATAAAAAATATTTAGATTAGTTACTTTGTAAGGGTGTGCTAGGATTGCTATTTCTTCTGCTTTTGCTGCTTTAGTCAAGAGAGGAGACTGAGGGGGGATTTCAGTATTTACAAATATCTAAATGGTGGGTGTCAGGAGGTTGAGGCATCTCTTTTTTCTACTGTATCTAACAACAGGTCAAGGGGTAACAGGAAGAAGCTGGAAGACAAAATGTTCCATTTAAACACAAAACTATTTTACTATGAGGGTGGCGGAGCCCTGACACAGGCTGCCCAGGGCGGTTCTAGAGTCTCCTTCTCTGGAAGTCTTCAAAACCTGTCTGGACGCATTCCTGTATGACCTGCTTTGGCAAGGGGGTTGGATTAGATGATCTACCTCTACAGGTCCCTTCCAACCGCTACCATTGTATGATTCTATGATTTTACTACTAATAAGAGTAATATTCTTCTTCAACAGTTTCGAAAGGCTGGAGTAAGGAAAGAAAGAAGAAAACCTATTTAGCTTTGAGATTTTTCCAGCCCTGAGATGGTCTGACTGATGGTGTGAAATCTAAGGGTGAAGCTATCACTAAACTTGTTTCTTAGATTATAGAAGTGAAAAAAAAAAAAACCCTCATTCTCATAACCTGTCCCATTTTTCATTTCACATATACTCATACACAACAATATCTCACCAAAGATTTGGTCAAAACACTGAATCCAAGGTTCCTAAGTCTATCCATTCTCTTCTGGTATTTCCAAAGAGGCTAAATGCCAACTTTGCTTTTTAAAAAGCCTAGAAATAATAACACTCAGGTGCAAATGAACAGTAGGATCTTGTACCTGGCTATGCAAAAATATCTGAGTTTCTTCCTCCTAAGTTGCAGGCAAGCCAAATTGAAGTCCCACTAGTTTAGAAAAAGGTGAAGAATTCCACAAAATGAAAAAAAGACAGAAAAATTGGAAGAAAGCACATATTCAAAGACTAGGGTCAGGAAGGAAAAAAATCCAAATCAAACCAACAAACAAAAAAAACAATCCAAAAACAATGCAAAAAAAACAACAAAAAAAAAATCCATGGAATAAAAATTTTGTAATTTTCTCCCCAGACACTCCTCAGGAAGAAACAAATTTGCAAATAGGAAAGTTCCAAAAATCAGGGAGATTACAGTAAAACATTAAGTTTCATATTAATTACGATAATATTAATTATCTTTGGTTTTCTTGTTGATAAACAGCAATTTATAGGTTGACAGAAGTGAGGAAAATATTCTCAAAAACATCTGTGTCTGCTCAAAGTCTAAAAATCAGCCGTGGACAGACAGACTAATAGAATGATATACAATGGAAATCTAGTCTTAATATACCAGGTGCTTTAAAAAAGGTGACTCCCACATCACTGTGCAGAAGCTCCTCATATGCCAACAAACCCAAACTTCCCAGGATTAGGAGATTCCGATTGTTTTCAGTATTGCACATCCTTTTGTTAAGGCCAAAATTAAACAGTATTCTATTTTGAGTGCAACAAGCAAATTACCCCTAGCTATACACTGTTTCAAATAAGCTGTAAAACGTCTAAATGAGCAGCTTACCATGTGGAATTTCATCAGAATAAAGATTTTTGTACACATCCATAGCAAAATCCACCATGTTGGTATCACTAAGGAGATCCAGTTTTCCTTGGAGTAGCTCTTTTTCATTGTATATCTGAAACAGGAATTATTAACAGATTTCTTTGAATACTATTAAAGAGTTTCCAATTCCTATTACATAGTTACTTTTACAGTACAGTTTATTTATGGATTTTTGTCCAATCAAATAATTTTAAGCATAAAAATCTAAGAGCTTTACAAGATCTCACAGCCTTGTCATTTGGTGTGCTCACCATACAGTCTCTCTATGTTTCTCATCTTGTCAACATACCAGCACTTCCTGCTACTTATGATTGCAGAAACTTCGAAGACTAGTTAGAAAACAACTAACATGTTAGATTACTATTCCTTTACCAGGAGTAGTAATTCCTACCATACACTTCATAAGAAAAAATCCATCATGAAAATTCTCAAAAAGGTATGTGTGTGTGTGTGTATATACATATATATATATATGCTCAAAAAAAAGAAACCTCTCAACACCTTGGTTAGATTTTTCTTTCACAGTAGTGAATGCTTTCCATAAAACAACATGCTGAACAGCGCAGACGAGTCAAGTATCTCCTCTGAGATTCGCTTTATGTTACATAAGATCAAACTTAAAATTCCAACATAGCATAAAGTAAGATAGTCTATATCTTCAGAGGATATGGATGGTGCTCTTCTGAAATTGTCAAATTGCTCTTTTTAAGCTCCTACTCCATAATTTAGCCATGACCTGTAAACTGCTGTTAGCTCTTCAAGATGAAGGTGGAGGCCTAAACTAAATTAGATCACAAAAACCACATCTGCATGAAGGCTGTATTACACACCACATTTATGGACATCTCAGATACAGAGCTTGTAAAACTTTAACTTGGCTCTGAACAGCACATTTTCCAAGATTAACACTACAAAAAAAAAAAAACCAAACAACCTGTTTAATTAACTTTGGCCGATCTACAAATGCCAAAATACTTAAAATGCCCCCGATATGACAGATACCACGTAAACTCCATATCCATTACACATAAAAAAAAAATGGTTAAGTCAAGTTGTCTCAATGTATTCAGACTTAATTATTTCATTTCTGATACCTAAGATAATCGATTTAAAACTCAAATCTTATATAACTTTACACATTTTTGTTTCCATTTAAAAGTGAATCAGATGAGGGCTTCTGATACTTCAGACTGAACACTTTATCAATCTAAGCCATCTGCACATTACTGGATCTTTGCAACAAAACAGTTTTAAAAAAAAAAAAAACAGACCAACAAGGAGCAACACTAGAAGTGACTTACGGCTGGTTTAAACGCCAAGTAATGACAGTGACAGTTTTAAGTTAAGAGTTGACTTGCAGCCCCCCCGCACCGTCCCACAGCTCCGCGGCTGAGGGACAACAGGAGCCACAGGGCCCGCGGACCAGGCGCAGCGCTGTCGGAAAGCGGGCAGAACACGAACCGCAGCTATAAGCGAGAGAAGAAGGACACCAGCGCCGCCAGCTCGGCGGAGGGGGACGCGCACGCGAGCGGCGCAGGGAGCTGCCCCCGGCCCCCGCGCAGCGCCCGGCCCTGCCCGCGCTCCCTCCTTCGCAAGCAAGGCCCGCTCGCCTCTTCTCCCCTCACCCCCTACAGCACACAGACCCCCGAGCTCCGGGGCGCCTCGCCCGCTGAGCCCAGCTCCGGCGGCGCCTGCGAAAGGAGCCGCAGCGGCGGGGACGGCCGCGGCGCACGCGGGCCCGCACGAGGCAGCGGCCCGCCGCTCCCCCGCTCCGCAGCTGCCGGGCCGGCTCTCCCGCCTCAGGGGCCGACACCTACCTCCTTCACAGACAGAAACTCCAGCAGCGGGAAGACTAAGTGCCGGTCCAAGAAGTGCGCGATCTTGGTGGTCAGGTCGTACTCCGCCATCTTGGCGGCGGAAAAGAAAAGGGAGAG
>WBNH01001157.1:0-11871 GCA_013401255.1 Urocolius indicus
AAGAACCCACACCAGAGAAGCTTTCTAAGGACTGTGTCCCGTGCTGCTGATGTACCTCAAAAAAACTCTCTTGTTTTCCTTAATTTTCCTGGTCAGGTTTAATTGTAAAAGGGCTTTAGCTTTTCTGGTTGCACCCCTGCACGGTCTGGCAATGTTCCTATACTCTCCCAAGAAACCTGGCCCTGTTTCGACTGCTCATAGATAGCTGTTTCTTTGTTCATCCATGAGGGCCTCCTGCCTTCTTTTCCCGCTTGTGGAGATGCACTGAACCTGGGCTTGAAGGAAGTGGTACTTGAAGACTGACCAGCTGTCTTGGGCACTTCCAACATCTAGAATCCTGTCCCAAGGATCCCTCCAAGCTATGATAAGAACTTGAATTTGGTCTTTTAACTTGATTTAGGATTTCCTCTTCAAGAAGCTGAATACTGTTTTCCAAACCTTACTTTACTATTTTTGTTTAGCCTTATTTTAAAGGTATTTTGAATAAGTATTATTCTAAAGAATTCTGTTAGTCTCCAACTACTAGCCAAAAACAAAGTTAGGAAATGCAAAGGCCCAAGGCATTAGATCTGCAGCGTGATCAGCAGTTAATATACACAGATACCAGATGCAGGGCTTAGTCAAGGTATGGAAATTCATAATTATTCACCTTCTAGGAAGAGAGTAGATTTGTAGGCTTTTCCACTGGGAGTGAGCCTCTAGTTAGATGCAAAACAGGACTCCAACATACCTTACTCTGAAATAATAAAGCATGCCTTGCTATGTAAAAATAGTCTTCCCACGGCTATGTCTCACTCATACTTACAAAAGTAAACTATTGCATACAGACGGAATTCTATCTCAGCTAGTACTGTGTTCATGCCTTTGTATTAAAATTATGCTGTAAAAACAGGCCTGTCTAGAAAGAGCATGAAGCATGATACCAAGTGTCAGGTAAAATAATCTGCATCTTCTTTGCCTAAATTCCACATCCCCAACTGAAAGATAGTAAGTGATAGCAAGGTCATTCACTTTCAGCATTATACAGTTACCTGTGCTGTCAACAATGGCAACATTTCACTACAGAAATTGAGGTATCTTTGTAATATATTAATAAAATTCTAGACAAAAAAATGCACCATAATTTGCAAGACTTACGATGTACCTGTATATACATACAATCTCATGTGCTGGTCCTAAGTCTTCATTTACTAATACAGTGTGAACAAAGCACCACAATCTAGACTACTCAGTGAAAAAAAATATATATATAAACACATCTCAGTCAATCATTTTTCAAAAACACCACAAAGAATTGAAGCAGTCAAACATATGCACTCTGTCTGGAAGGTGATAACAATCAGTAAGATGATTTAGTGGAGTAGCTTTAATTAAACTAAGCCATCTAGTATGACACAGAATTCCTAAAACCTCATAGTTGACAATTCTCATATTTGCAGTACAAAAAAAAACAAAAAGAACCCCAAACACTCTAGTTGATCAGGACAGGGTAGTAACACTTCTGGGACACAAATTTTGATGAGTAATACTAGCAACACAGTTTACAAAGTTTTTCTTTAGGGAGAGTTACAAAGATTTAACAATTGATTTTTAATATCTACCAGTATAATCACCAGGGAAGAATCCCTGAAAATATTTCATTTTCAAGTTACATTTATTTTTGCGGCTGATCTCATACAGGGCTGATCTCATACTGGGCTTTGGCCCAGTGATATCCCATTTCCAAGTCATCCACACATTAGAGTTAAGAGAAGAAAGCTTTTTACAAATGAATTAAAATTTAACATAAAAAGATGAGTTCACCTTCATCTTTTTCTCAAGTCTAAATATGTCATGCACTGAAATCCTTGTCTTATTTCAAAGCACTGGATTTTAGCTTCCCTTCATTTTATCTTTGAGATACTCACATGAAAGGCTTTGTTGGTTGTGTCAGGTTTCATTATTTCACCTGATGTCTTTCTACATTGCAATAGAAAAAAAAATCCATTTCTCTAATGAAAAAATAAAGGTATGCACAAAATGTAGGCTATTGTGGTCAACCTCCACATTCCTATAATGCAGATTAGAAGCTAGAATAAATTGGCTGTTTACAGTATCCACTTTGAAAAACCCCTATCCCTCCTACTCTTCTTCACTAAGCATTCTTCCTCTAAGCCACAATTCCAGTCTATAATACTTTTGCTACTGAGTTTGCCATATGATGCAAATGCTGAATTCATGTTAGGAGGACAGTAAAGCAACCACTTTCAAGTAGGAATAACTGTTGACAACTGTTGCCCTGGAATTGAACTACTGACATATAACTGGAAAATTTCGGCTTACCAGCACTGTTCAACTGCCTCTATCCCTCCCTTACACGACTTATTAAGAAGGATAATCAAAATTTCTGGTGAAAAATCTACAAGGGATCACAGTAAATGATCATGTAATCTACAAATTCAAGTTCCACATGCCAAGACCCTGGTGTCCTATGTGGAAAGGGTAGAAACTACATGAAAATGAGCATCATACCCCTTCAAAGTTATAAATCAACTGAAATAAAATTGTGAAGGCACCCCAAAAGGGAGACGATATGGCCAACTACCGGAAGGATCATATAGATCATTTTCAGAAAATTACTTAGAACTCTTGAGAGCTTCCTCTGTAGCCTCTACAGTACACATAGAAACTACTTCTACAGGATGTCAGACAGCTTGAGGTACTCCTGAGTCGACTTGAAGCCCAAAATTTCATCTACTTTAAAATTTAGTTTATCCTGTATTTTCTCAATGAAAGGCAATGATAAATGTCGATAACTGCTCCATTAAGGAAGAATGACAATGTTGCAATTGAAAGCAGTTGATGGAGTCTCCTGCAGAAGAGCAAGGACTGTGTTTTAAAAAGCTAATAAAATACTGACTTACAAACCAAGTGAAAAGTTGGAAATCTCCTTTTACTGGCATTCACAATATGATGGAACTGAGGGAACCTCAAAAGTATTCTTGTCCTCATTCTCTCACATGGGACCTTGAAGTACTCCAAATCAGTGAATTCAAGAGGTTTATATGACTGTGCATTTACATGATGATTACCTGCACATATCTCCAGTGGAATACTGACAGAACAACTTCTCTAAATTCTGTCCTTCCTGAAATTTAGTATCCAACTGCCAAATCTGAAGGGTTGGAGGAAATATTACAATATTTCCTCCGTGGATAGTTGCTATGAGGAACTATCTGATTGGTTGTTTTTTAGAAATGACTACAAATGTTAATAAAAGAACCTCACAACAGTGACATTTAATCCTAAATAGGATTTTGTAGTGTTTTGTAGCCTGAGATAATTTCAGCAATTATTCCAGGCTCCCCACAAGCCGATTTCCTTTTAACTGATCAACAATCTATTGATATTTTTACTCTTCACTATGTTCAACTTTGAATTGTGACAAGCACTCAGAAGAACTATCAGTCCAGGAGCCATGGCAGGCTCTGTGGGAAGTACCACTGGTAGCTATCTCAGACCTATCCCTCAAAAAAAAATCCAGACCTATCCCTCAAAACTTTGTGCACTTCTAAACTCATTTATATCTTTGGCCTTCAGGTGGTAGAGAGTTACACTACACCATGCAGATAGAAATAAGTTATTCTCTCAAAGAAAACAGAAATAAAAAGCTCTGATTATTTCTCCCTAAGTCAAAGCAGCTAAAAAAATGCTGCACAATCATCCCTTCTTCACCAGCATAAATCCAGCTTGTGATCTTACAGGTTATTATCTCATCCTCCCCCAAGCCTCTGGTTTACACTCCAATAGGTCTTAATTTTCAACTCAATGAAAGCTTATTGCACTTTTAACTGATCATTCTCACCTGCATTCTCTGTATCATATTCTGTGTAATTTTTGGTTTATGATGGTTATTATTTTATATGATATTTAGACAAATAGGATTTCTTCAATAACATGAAGAGTCTTGGTTTTGTTCTCCTTTCTTTTTCTATTGTTTTCTGAAGGTTTACTGCTCTTTTAGACCACTGATGAACACCGGGTCACCATCTTCAAGCTATTATTCAATGACCCTTTAATTCTTATCCAGAAGGTTTATTTGTTTAGACTCCTCATTACACACATATAGCTAGGGTTAACTTACTCGTATGCATCAGTTTGTACATATTAGCATGAAATGTCTTTATTATTTTATTATCCAAATAGTCCATACTTCAAAATCCTTGGGCAACTTTTGGCAGTTCAGCTAAACAATGGCTTTTTTTAATGCACCAATTTTTCATCCATCTTCCAAGTCTTTGTCTTCTACCTGGAATATTAATTGTCTTTCTAAGTCTCAAAAATTGGTATTTTACCTGTTTTGTATGACACACAAAAACAGACATGACAAATGTATAAGCATCATGCAAATTGCCACAACTGGAAAATCTGATGAGAGTGAAACACTAGTTATATGGTGGTGTGGTATGAGATCAAAGAAGCTGCTGAAAAAAAAAAAATTAGAAAAACTCAAGTAATATCTGATTTGGGAATACTGTAGTTTCTAACAATCAACTGTGAGAAGCTGCTGCAAGAATCATCTCCTTTCATTCCAAACAGCATTGTCTAGAGGATGCATTACCAAATGGACAAGATTTGCACTACAGTGTCCTATACTTTTGTTCTGTTTTAATTAAATTGGCCCAGAATGATGTACATCAAAAAGGCATGTCAAAGCTCAATCTGATGCAATGCTGAGTCAAGTGCTCACAGGAAACAAGGACCAGAACTGCAGGTATTGCTCTAATATTTATCTGCTCTTTGGTTAAATACAAAGTGTTGGCTTTGACTTATAGAGTCCTTTACAATTTGGGTCACTGGCCCCTGGCAGACTGCTTTTCTTGTCCCATTTTATCTCAGTAATTCATACAAGAGGACTGTATACATCTGGGCATTCTCACTGAAAGGCATTTCAGTCTAGAAGTTGATAAAGCTTTAATGCAGGTTTAGCAGCTTATCTATTTTTCCAGGACATCCCAGACAAGAAATAGAAAGCATCTCAGGAGTGAGCTATGAAGATATAAAACCTCAGAAAGGAAAAAGAGAAAAAAAAGCTTCTTCTTCATACTATAAAAACTATCTCTACGAAATTCAGTTAGTAGTAGCATTAACTAGTGCAACTTACGTGTTCACAGAGCACTCATTCTCACAGAAAACTCCACCTAAACATTTTGGTTTCTTCCTCCTCAGACCATCTCTTTCAGCATCTCTAGAGCCAGATTCCATTTGAGTATGTTCTTAAATAGACTCCTTGGAGATATTCTGCCTTACTATCCTTTTGTGAAGTAGAATAACATAAACTTTCATGTGACGGACCACACAGTGGCTATTGAAGGCTGGAACAGATTTCTGCAAAAGACTTCTTCCATTTAGCTCCAGAGCAAATATGTAGTCTATCAAGAAATTCCAAGAAGCCTCAAAGGTTTTAATAATTTTAAAAGGACTAAAATAATAATTTCAGAGGGGAGAAAGAATTTCCATTACTCTGTTTCAGATATTCAGCAATTTCCCAAATTTTGATAAGAAATTTGAAAGCAAATATGCTGTTTCAGTCTAACAAATTCAATTGCAAATGCCAATGGAAAAAAATACATTGATTAATCTAACTAGCTTATACATATTTCTCTTGTATCAAGTCAAAGACTCCATACCACATGAGGAAAGCAAAAAAATTAAGGCTTATGACAAAATGGCAGGTTGAAGGTTGGGAATGGATAACTTCTTCCACTTAAGACATTGCTACAGGATTCAAAGCACAATATTTCAAGCCATAAAGTCTACAAAATACTGAACATTTACAGTTTTGCATGAGAGCTCTTTGTATTGGGAGCAGAAGGTGTTTGCAAACAAACATCTAGAACAAAACCTGCTTCTGCAAGTTAGTCATATCAAAACCACTACTCATTGCTTTAATACTTCACTATTTCTGTTTTGGCCATTCCAGAAGGTACCTAAAGTCTGCACATATTGATCTATTTTGCGGGAAAAAAACAATCCAGCCTACAGATAGATGCACATGACCAACAATAGGACATGAGGAAATGACTTTAAGGTTTAGTTTTAGGTAGTCCTGTGAGGAGCAGAGATTTGGGCTCAATGATCCCAACAGGTTCCTTTCAACTTGAGACATTCTATGACTATAATTAGATCTCCATTTTATTGGATAAAACTCTGTTTACGAAACCTTTTACAGGATCAGGAGCAAAATGAGAGTTTTATTGTAAAAATCATACTGCATTTAATTAAGCATGATAAGTAGAAAAAGGTCTAGAACAGGAGAAGCATGAAAACACATAAATTACGTTTCCCCTAGAGCATTTCAAGGACAAACTGCAACTTCACATTTCACTGAGGAAAGGTTTGAAGGCCTCAGAAATGTAAATGCTGCAGAACAACTCTTTTGTGGTACAATTCCCAACAGAACTGGATGTCTTTAAGAGAACATATATACATAAACAAACAACAGCATAGCATTATGGCTACTGCCTGATACAATTTTGACAAAAATCCTGCAATGCTTTCAGAGCTTATAATATTGAGGGCTCGAATGCCTAATAGCATATCTGTCTGTCCTCAAAAAAGGTTGTGGAAGTAATCTAAAATTTTAAACTTTAGACTGAGTACTAACAGATATTATTAGTAAGGCAATAAAAATTCATATAAGAAGAATTCCATCTAAGATTCTACCGAAGCCACAGTGATATAAAAATTCAAGCATAAGATCACTTTAAAATGTCTTATAGTTGCTTTTGAATTTCATATATCAATCATGGGTTTGATACTTCTCAAATAAACAGTTTTCTATTTGAAATGCTACAATTAAAATATACACCATATACTCTGTACTTATATCTGAGGTGTTTATATTCCTGGGGAGTCTCACTAACCTCAGTGCATTAGGAGATAAACACAGAAAAGTCTGGTTGTTCTTTAACTGCCTGCACTAATAATTACAATGCACGTAATGGCTAACTGGTTTTATCAGTTTTCAAAGCCCTGTGAAAGGGGACACCACCTTTCACAATTCCTCTGAAGGCCAGCAGAAACAAGACAAGCAGAATGCAAATGGTGAGCCCCTTCAGGTCCTGCTGCCCTTGGTCAAAATGCAATTTTAAGTAGGTCTTCAGTATACACGTTGATTTCATCTCTTAGTTACTTTTGAAATGCTAAGAAGATTGTCACATAAATGCCAAATTCTCAACGTTTTAGAACAAGAACAAAGGTTATGAGATTTGCTATTAAGTTGTCAGGACCAGCAACACTAAAATCCTACTATAAAAATTAGTAAAGTAAGTGCAAGCAACAGTCTTCACAGCTAAAACTCAATTTTAACAGGATATTTTGGTTCAAATTCATTGTATATAATATCACTCCTTCCTTTAAAATATCTGATTATATCTATAGAATATATTATTAATATATAATATGCAATATTATATATATTAATATTATTACATATAATATTATATAATATATAATATATTAGTTATATATTATTATATTATTATCATATATAATTATAATATATATAATATATCTCATATAGATTCATCTGTAGCTGTGCTGTTTACAGGAAGACTAGATCACAGACTTCTGTAATTAAGTTTAAACAGAGACACCAGTAATAGTTTCCATCCCCAAAAGAGATCAGCTGTGTGTAGGGCATCTGTATCAGTGAATTTCACACCTGTTTGCAGAAACAGAATGCAGTGACATAGGACTCCACAGAAATATTTGAATTCCTGTAAGGACATTGTGCTCCAAATATTAGATGTCATCTTTCCCCACATTCCTAAACTCTTGTCCATTCTCCCTAAAACTCCTGGTACTGCCTTCACTCCTAGCCCTCCATACCCACTCCTATACCCTTGTCCTCCATAAATGCCCATATACACAAATGTCCTCTTCTGATGTCTTCCTGAATCCTCCAGATTCCCTGTTAGGCTCCCTTTTCTGTCTATATTGCAAGCAATGAATATTCTGAAACGAAAAAATAGCATTCTGGCTCTCATGTTCTCCAAGTGTCTCAGATCATCACCTGAAACCTAAGGGGACATGTCACTGAGTTTGTCCCTTTTCAGATGGAAGTCCCTTCTCATACTTCAGCCTCTGCACAGAGTAGTAAGTGCAGGTCTTATAAGGAGTCACAGTATACTTCTTACAATAGAAAATTCTTGAAAGTTTTAGCTATGCTTTAAGAAATCTCTAATATACATTCATTAAGAGTTTTCTCAGGGTACCAAGTTCAGAAAAACTTGGTTGAAATTATGAAAGTAGAAGAAAAATCCTTTTTGGAATGAAGACTGCCCCTCATAAAACTTAAAGTGAGGTAATTTATTAAGGTCATAATGATGTGATCACTCTTACAACTGCAAGTTGTAAGGAAAACAAAAAAAGCTTGCATGTGCTGTGAAGTGATGAGAAGATCTGCTCTTCCAGTTCTGCCATGGAGTCGTCGTGATGCTGGGCTGCACTTCTACTACTTCATGAATGTGGAGAGAGACCAAGCAGAAGGAACTGGAATGTATTCAGAATAAAGTATGCCCCCCATCTTCTCCCCCCAAGTCCACTCTTGTTTCTAGGCTGGTGTATTTCTGTTTCAAAGAAGCACTGAAACTAAAGTGATATGCACAATGATTTTTTTATAGGACTACTTACTGACTGTGTATTTTTTAAAAAAAAGACAGCTGCAAATTGCCAGTCAAGGAACTCAAATCGATCTTTCAAAAGTGTGGCTTAATCATGTTGCCTCACTGAGGACTGTTTAATATGATGACTACCAGCAAAGGCTGACAGTAGTATTTACAGAGATCTGAAATAAATTCTTGTCCTGTACCTGAAAAGCCAGACAACCTTATTTTTCCCTGCTAGCAGCAGGTATCTATCACAAAACAACTGAAACTGCCTTTGGAGACATCTAATTCCAAGGAGTATGCAAGGCCTGCTACTGCTATTTCCCAAGTCATTTCAATGCAAATTAAGAAGTTACATCGCCTGTTTCACAAGAGGTGACTAGGTGAGAATATGCACCAGTCTTCCTGCAACTCTGGGAAAGACAATATAGTTTTCAAAGTTGGTACATTGTTCAATATGATCTAAAATTTCAAGGGGTCTGAGATTTGCTTGCACTAAACTAATATATTCTTCAGTCTCCAGTCTTGCTCTTCCAACTAGATTCCTCTAAAGCTCAACTTTCGAGAAGGCAAGGGGTAAAATATCATTGAATATTAAACCGCAGAATATGCCTCCATTGTATCAACTGTAGCAAACAACATACACCAAGTGCATCCCTGGGGTTACTTTCCAGAAGTACTCATTTACATGTTTTAATTGCTGCTTTTCATTTCAAACCTAGCTAATATAAACAACATTAGGCCTGCCCTTATCAAACAGCTGCTCTTTAACCAAATTCTCAAGTCAAAGTAATAAAAGTTAATACCAATTAAAGGTATGAACCTATTCCATATGATACACTGCGAAACCAGTATATTAGTACTAGAACAAAGAAAATAGCAGGAAGTTTTTAAAAATATATGCAAGAAGGCCACAAACTAAAAAAAAAATAATCCAAACACACACTTTATTTATGCAAGCATAAAGATAAAAATACACACACCTGAGTCTTCCTTTAGCAAAGGCTATTACATGAATGGAAAAGATTAAGTACACAGAACCATTAATACATATACACAGTGTATAAAAACATCAAAAATGCACAAAACTGTAAAGCTGATGTGCACAAGCATTCTTTGAATCATGTGTTACATACAACTGGCAAATTTTAATGCATGTAAACCAAAACTAAGACGTAAAAATAGGCTTGGCATGAGTCCAACCAACATATTAATATGAAAACACTATGACTGCATACCTCATTCTTAAAGTAAAAAATTAAAACAAATTCCTCTTTTTTATCATAGAAGATAATGAAATGGTAGGATAGTACACAGTTAGCTTTTCATTTGTGCTGCAAAACGTGGTTTTGCCATGATAAAAGATTTTAATAGCATAGGTTAGCTATTTCCTAACTGAAACAGAGATTTTCCATAGACTATTAGATAAAGACCCTTACACTTCAAACAGAAAGGAAAAAAAAATTAAAAAGCGCTCTTTCACAAAGATGTGCCAAATTTCAGCCTTAGCAGAGGTTCATTTTACTGTTTTTGACCAAAGCTAAAAAAATCCCATACCAATCCAAAAAACACATTAGACAGATGACACTTCTTTGTGTTATTAAACCAAAGAGAAACAATACTGAATAAAGTCTGTCTGACTCCATTTTGCTATTTGAAAGGCTGTCCTCCCTCCCTAATACTGTAACATTTTACTGTCTTCAATATCCACTGAGAAAGATAATAATTTCCTTCTCCTTTATCTGGAAAATTAAGGCTTAAGTGTTTAACAACTTGCCGAAAGCATCACAGCACTTTCTCTGCCAGAAGAAAAGAAACAATATTTGAATGCAGCTTGGTTCTAAGTTTACAAATACTGCAAAATCTGATGTATTCATTTAGTCCTGGCCTTTTATACAAATGCCAATCTGCTGTCAGGTTCGCAAAATCCAATGACAACACTTCCTTCAATGTCACTTCAGTGCTTTCCACTCAACAGAAAAACCTTAGGGTTTTAAAGTTTTACATTAAACTATTACCTTGGCTTAACATTAACATCAACAATTAGTATTAAAGACATGAAACGAAAGGTATTGTGCATGATACCAGAAACGTGCATCTTTACTTCCTCCATTCATCTCTTCATTCCAAAAGCGTCATTTCCTACACTTACTGTGATCTATTAAGATATGCCTCTATCATAACAAAAAAGAAATGACGTTTCTTAATAAGTGACATACTGCAACTAATTGCAAAGCAGGTATAACTACAGAACACTTGCAATACTTTCAAAGCGCTAGAATTCACTCATGTCACAACTACAGAACAGATTTCAGAGAAAATGTGCTGTAATTTACACAGCTTTATGTGAAAAGTAATCACATTATGGAACTGTTTTGTCGTTGCACTGTAAGTAGTGCAGGCAGTGAATTTTTTTATTTCTATTTGTTTTCAACCAGGAAAATTTGCAGTTATGACTTTGAACAAAAGTATAGAAGGCAGCTTCTCAAATTTAACTGTCTGTGAGCTTCACTGGATCAGTACTCCTGCCCATACATAATTGTACATATCACCAAACAAACACATACATCTTTAAGTTTGCAAATCATCATCCAGACAACGCAGAGGTGTACATTCTCTGGTTTCACACAGCCTTGCACTCCATGGCACCTGAGCTCAATGACCTAATCACAGAAAACATTTGAACATATTTTGCATTGATGATGTGTTACCTCTACACCAATTTTAGGACTGGCAGTGCTAAAGACTACTACTCTTAAACATTACAAACCTACACCAAACAATCATTGAAAATTAAACCATTCAACCTTAATTTCTAGCCTCTATCACATAATCTGGTAAACAGATTACGAAGAAACCCCACTATCTGGTCTCAGATGAATTAATACACTGTCCTTTCTCCCAAAATATTCACTAGAACATCAATAGTACTTGGATTTCAAAAACTGACTAAAAATTTATTGTAGCCTGTCGTGGTTTCGGCCCATCAGGGACCAAAAGACCACGATTAGCCTCAAGTACCGAAGACTTGAGGATTGCTAAAGGGCAGGGAGAGCTTAATTGCTGCTTAAGGTGCAGGACAAAACAGACCAGGCTACTCGGCTTGGGGAAGAAAACCAGAAAACAATTTAATACCAACTAAAACACAAAACCCCAAAAACCAGAACCAAAACAAAACAACACAGAATGGTACAGAGATGAAGAGTCCGACCAGCCCTTT
>WBNH01001157.1:19210-48510 GCA_013401255.1 Urocolius indicus
TTTTGGGGTTTTGTGTTTTAGTTGGTATTAAATGGTTTTCTGTTTTCTTCCCCAAGCCGAGTAGCCTGGTTTGTTTTGTCCTGCACCTTAAGCAGCAATTAAGCTCTCCCTGCCCTTTAGCAATCCTTAAGTCTTCGGTACTTGAGGCTAATCGTGGTCTTTTGTTCCCTGATGGGCCTAAACCACGACACTGGCTCATGAGAAAGTTTTCATTTTATAGCATACAAATTAGCAAGCTAGTACCATTTCCTAGAAGAGGAAGAAACATGTAACTTTTGACCTATGATCTTAATGCTAGGTAATTTTCATTCCCAGAATAGAGTGAAGTTTTATTAAAATTTTCCCTAAGGAAAAATCAAGGTGCTGTTGTGTCAGCTTTTTATGCAGCAATTCAGCAGCTGAGCATTTGCATTGATTGAGTATGATACCAGTGATGATTCTCTTCTGCAATCATTGGATATGCTCTGTTTCTCCTCCAGATGGTCCTTTCCCCACAAAATTGGCTGGGAAGCTGTTGTCCTTTTATAAATTGATAGCTATCCTTTAGGGGAGTGGGGAACAAAATTTCACACTACCTACACATGCTAAGCATTACTGTACTCTGGATGGAAAGAAGCAAATCCCACCACTGCAGCGGCAGCAGACATATATCCACTGGAGTAAATGATCCATTGTGACGTGGGAGGTCAACAATCTGTGAAGAGTTAACATTAATCCCAAAATTACCACTGAAAAACCTGTACAAAATCAAAGACAAGATTCCAGAAATTAAAAAAGCTTATCTGCATTTAGCCACCTTTCCCTTTCTGTGAAGTCTGTATTTTATCAGTTTGTCGGTTTTTCCCCCTCACCTATGTGACACAGGAAACAACAGTTGACTTAAAAGCAATACATGGTTCCACTGAGGATTACGTTTTCACTCCTGGACAAAATCTAGAATTAGCTTTATAAACACTGTGTAATTGACCAGTGAGGTTCAATAGCTCAGAACATATTGAACAAAGAGCTTAGCAATACTCAAGAAAGGATTGAACATAATGATTAATAGCCTCTGTAACTAGACTAAAAATTGCAAGAACCTCAATCTTCATGCTCCAGGGCACAGACTTATAACCAGCTGAGATCAGGAATAAATTTCTGCCCACTACATTACTGTGAAGTTACGTGCACTGGGAACAGTTTATAGCTTTGGATACTTGCAGGACCTTCAATTTGCAAAGCATATACATTGGTTCTTAAACATCTTAGAAAGCAGAACATTCCCAGGGAAGAACTGCCTCAATTGAAACCATTTCTGACAACTGTTCACCTCAACTGGTTTTTAAACTTTTTTAAAATGGCAAATGTTACACAATCTCATTAGAAAACTGACTTTAGAACTTCACTACTCTTCCTTGGCAATTAGGAAAAGAAGCCATGCCACACACAACCTCAGTCAACATCCCTTCTCTCCTAAACACACACACACACAAAATAAAACTGCTCCAGTAAAATTCTTTTTTTAATGGAAACTGGTTACAGAAAGTTTTCCTAAATTGTTTGACTCTTATGAAAGAGGGTGAAACCAAGATCATATTAAAGTGACAATACTTCATTAGAAAGGAGAAGTGACAAAGCCTGAAGCCTAGGATACAGTATCTACAAAGATACGGGAAGAATAAAGTAGAATTATTGAATTCCTATACATACTTGCAACAAGTGAGCCAAAACATGACAGAAATGAAACCAGTCTGTCACCACGCACTAGCAGGAAAAGAGGGCCTAAGGAGGAGAACTGAAGGACAAATAACTAACAATTTGATTTGCAGTTACTTACAGTAATAGTCATGCAGTCTCCTAAGATGCCTGATACACTCTCTTTTATAATGTCTAGTGAACAAAAAAAGTCTAAAGGATCAAACTGGGACTACTGCAACAAAAAACGAAGAGCCTCACAAGGTTTTAGTACACTTAATTGGAAGACAGGTTGATACACAAGGCTCTGCAACTTCACCGTGTAGCAATGTACAAAATGTACAAAATTGGATGAATGCTTCTTGTTCCTGCTCTGCTTCTGTGAAAATTTCAATCAAAACCCATAGTTCCTACACTCTTGATGGTGCTGTGGGCATAGCTAAACCTTTAGGGATTTTTTTTTTTAATCCCACTCTTATTAAGAAAGGTCTATGGCAATTTAGATGCAAATGTAGAAGCAACATACTTCATAGAGCAAGTGACAGAACGTAGACAAAAGAAACACCATAAAATTAAGGGGAAAATGTTTTTTCTTCCTCCGTGTTTGCTACATTTTAACATTTTAAGGAGAACGGGATAAAAGAAATACTCAAAGTTCTTTTTTTGTTGTAACTGAAAAGATGACTCAATGAGTTTTCATTATTTATTCATTTAACTTTATGAGGGAATTTCTCCCAAGATACCAAGACAACCCTCTCAAAGCTGTTCTAGTGTAACACAGGGTGAATAAATTAACAAATTCACTTCAGCGGTTTTCAAAGTAGATCCACATTCTGCCCACATACATTCATGATGAATTCTCAGCACCATCGGCAGGTGCTGCCTACACATGCCAATCACTAACCTCTACAAACCCAAGAACTGAATGAAGCCCAGCTCATCAGGTACAAGAACAAGCACGTCAAGTGCAAGCACATACACCTTCAACTACAGCAATTGCAGCCCTCAGACGCTGGTACAAAAGATTGAAGTATTACTCTCCCTAAAAGAGAGAAGGCAAAATAGAATTATTATCAGTATATTATCAGTATTATGTAGGGAACTCTGGAAGGTAAAAATCGCTACCTGAAGCAAGGTATTCTGTAGGAGGAACATGGAGTTAAAAAAGTACAATTGTTTTAAATATAAAAATAGGACAAGACTGCCTTGTCCAGCAGCCAGAAAAACAAAAGCATGAAAGCACGGTGGGTACCAGTTCCTGTTCTAGCCTAGGATAATTACTAAGAAGCAGCTAGAATGTTTTATCTGGAATTTCTTCTGAACAGCACAACTGCCCACAAGAATTTTGGTCCTACTATAGTTCTGATGCTCCAGTATCAAAGCTTGTTTTTAAAAAACCTCACACATTAAAAACTACTTTCTCAAATGAAAAAAGCACTTCAACAGAGCTTTGTTGATCATACACAAATACATTAATTTCATGTATGACACAAAAGCCACATATACATAGACATGCTGAACAGTATCCATGGAATTAAACCACATTTAGCACTGAACATTTGCCTGCCACTTTATTTATAAACAGAAAGAAAGTACCCCAAGGAAACAGCCAGGAACATCTAGATATTTTCATGTTTTACACCAGACTTACAAATGTACAACAGAAGAGGAAGTAATTTTTCATGCCATATATCAGTGATTTCTTGAATAACTTCTCTAGGACATTGTTTGGAAGCTAGCAACCAACTGAGGGGAATGAAGCCTGATAAAGCAGACAAGATACTCTGTAGTTTATTAGCTGCTACAAAGTGCACCTCTGGTCCTTACCATTTTGTTCTGTTACAGGCTGTGACTGCAATGTATTATTATGCTGACACACAAGGATGAAGGTAAACTACACGTTTAATTATCAATTACTTTTACATACAGAAGCTTTATTGCTTCAAATATCTGTAGGCATGTTCTATAGCCTCACCAGCTCAGGACTGCATTTGAAATGCAAAGCAGAGCAAGTCCATGGAATTGGAGATGGAACTGGAATTAAATACAAATTTTTCTTTCAAAAGTTTTCAGTCTGACCCAACCTAACTGCACACAAGTCACCACAGATTTTATTTCTCCATTTTGGGGTACATAGATGACTAAAATACCATTAAATTTACAGAAATATAAAGTGTGGTTCCCATTTTAGGGCAGTGGAGCTCGTTGTTCTGGGCATTTACTTCTCCCAGCTCTTACTACCTTGATTGCCACCAACTTGCTCTTTTCATAAGAAAGAATTTTTATTTGCCCTCTTTCTTCCTAAGAGATGCAGCTTTACTGTATGCCACTTAGACTAACAGGGAGTAGAGATCTCATACTTGTAGGCCCTTTCCAACCACTGATTAGTATTGGTTTTGCTCCTTTTCCAGTAGAAACAGCTGTTACAATTACTAGCACTCAGGCAGATGTTACAGTCACTTCAGCTAACTACAAAATGATATTATTAACACCTACTTCTCAGCAGAAAAATGTCACTTGCACTGCAACAGTCATTCCTTCAAAAGGAGACATCTATCTCTGTACAACCGTTAATAGGTTTTTGGCTGTAGAGCCCCTCCGGTCATGACAGGCCAGCAGCAGAGATCAGAGCAGTTCTAACAAGCAAGAGCTGCAGCATTAATGCTGCCCCAGCGCAAAGCAAAGCTCTCAGTCTGAGAAGTATCCAGTTGGTGCATGGGCTTGGCCATCACTTTCCAATGAAAATTCCACCTCATGGATGAGCTTTCTCCTAAATGAATTGCAAATTATAGACTCATGGAGTGCCAGTTGGTATTGTTTCTCGGCAGTTTTCCTTTGGTTTCATCCTCTCTCCCCCTCAATTAATACAACAATAATCATGCCCTGTCATGTCTTACTGCTTAATTACGTACTTTTGCAGAACAAAGCTGTAAAAATGAGACTATCAAGTTGGAGGGAGGAAAGGAGGAAGAGCAGGACAAGCAGATGTGCAGAGAGGGAGAGGGGGAAACAAAGGGCATTTTGAAAGGGAAGTGGGAGAACTAGGATCTGTGTGCAGACGAACAGAACGAGAGATTGAAGCAGAAGATGCTCCTAAGACATATTGGTCCACTCATTTTAATATATAAAAAAATTATATGTGGTATTAAATAATACATCCTACAGTTACATAAAGTCATTTAATAAATACTTGGAGCTATTTCTGACAAGATCTAAACTTCCTGTCATTTCATGAAGCAATAGATACACACTTCCTGATGACAGAGAAAGAATGCTACATCGTTTCATTGAATTGGAAAAAACATAAGGCAGTTGAAAATACAATGGCGGGTCCTGTGTCTGAAAGTATATTTTACTTGCATTAATTTCGAATAAAAGATACTACAAAAAAGAACTGCTGCACCAATACTTAATTGGGTCCCAGTAAGCAAGACCGTTTTTCACACATCCATTTTATCTAAAGTTTCTTTCTTGATCCAGTATATTGCGACAATTTATTTTGCATATATAATCAAGGGAAGATACTTAACAAAAGGATCAGCAGCTGTTTTATCATCTCTTACAACCTGATTGCTGTACATGTTGCTGTACTGTACACAGTACAGACTTCCAGAGCAAAGTTTTGGGTGAGACACAACTACTGGAACCTAAAAAGGTTTAACAAAAGCATTTAGGCTCACTGTATTCCTATGCTTGCAAAAATAATTACAAGCAGTACCAAGTAAATTCTATTTTGACATGTCAAAATATCTTGCACCAAAAATATAAAAACTTAAGAGAAAGGTTTTTTTTTTCCAATAGAGTAAGAAAGGACCAGCACAGCCCTTCACATCCCCACTAATTAGAATTTTACAGCATCACTCTCCTATCCAGAGTGACCATTAGGAGAAATTAAGCTTTTCTAGTTTTCCAATTTATACAAAAACATTAAGAATTCAGCTGTTGCTTCCTTCTAGTGCTGAGTGTGCCAAGGGCAGCAGAAGGTTTCTTGACCACAACAAGTTATGGTCTCTGTGTCACAGAATCACAGAATCTTAATGGTTGGAAGGGACCTTGAGAGATCATCTAGTCCAACCCCCCATGCTGGAGTAGAACCACCTAGAGTAGGTCACACAGGAACTCGTCCAGGTGGGTTTTGAATATCGCCAGAGAAGGAGACTCAACAACCCATCTGGGCAGCCTGTTCCAGCGCTCCATCACCCTCCCAGTGAAGAAATTGTTCCTTGTATTTCCCTGGAACCTCTTGTGTTCCAGCTTTTACCCATTGCCCCTTGTCCTATCATTGGACATCACTGAGAACAGCCTGGCTCCATCCTTCTGACACCAGCCCTCTACATATTTGCAAACACCAATGAGGTCACCCCTCAGTCTCTTCATCTCCAAGCTAAAGAGTCCCAGTTCCCTCAGCCTTTCATCATAAGGGAGATGCTCCACTCCCTTAACAATCTTTGCAGGCCTGCAGTGAACCCTCTCCAGCAGCTCCCTGTCCTTCTTGAACTGAGAGGCCCAGAATTGGACACAATATTCCAGATGTCATCTCACGAGGGCACACTGGAGGGAGAGGAGAATCTCTCTCGACCTACTGCCCACAGCCCTCCTAATACACCCCAAGATGCCATTGGCCTCCTTGGCCACGAGGGCACATTGCTGGCTCATGCTCATCCTACTGTCCACCAAGACCCACAGGTCTCTTTCCCCTATACTACTCTATAACAGTTCATTCCCCAACCTGTACTGGTACGTGGGGTTATTCTTTCCAAGATGCAAGACTCTATACTTGCCCTTGTTGAATTCCATTGGATTTCTCCCCACCCAACTCTCAGCCTGTCCAGGTCTTGAATGGCAGCACAGCCTCCTAGTGTGTCAGACACTCCCTCCAGTTTAGGATCATCAGCAAATTTGCTGACAGTGGCCTCTGTTCCCTCAGCAAGGCCATTAATGAATATTGAACAGTACCAGTCCCAGCACCCATCTATGAGGGCCTCCAACTAGACCCTGCCCCATTGATCATCACTCTCGGTTTTCTTCCCTTCAACCACTTACAGTCCCAGGCAAAACAGACAAGACTATGTGTCCAAAACTTTCAGGAGCTGTTGTTAGGTTTCCTTCCTTCTCTTGACAGCAGGAACCCAAGCTTCACCTGCTTCACACTCTGGAGTGAGCTTTGCCCTGTGGTGGTGGTGTTCTGGTTATTTTCAAGCCTGATTTCAAAACAAGTTTTAAAAGGCATGAAATTATACAAAATTAATCTTAGAAAACCAAGGACTGTGAACTTACACAAACAGGAACTTGTTCAATGCATAAACAACTATTTCCACAAATTGTCCTGATGTCAAAAACTTTCCACACCTCTTCATTCCTTTGCCTTTTATTCTTTGGCTGCTGATGAGGTATTTTCCTCTACTTACAAATACAAAGCAAATTAAATTGCCCTTATTTTAATATCAATTTCCATTACCTTTATTTGCATTCTCACTTTTTTTTTAATAAATAGAGGCAAAGAGTGTTCCATTATGAAAATCAGAACGCAATGTGTTTTATGTATTAGGTACTATCTATATAAAAATAAGAACCAGGATAAGCTCTTCAAAACAGACTCAGAAGTTTTCTCATTAGAGTCTGTGTAGCCTGCTCTACAAAATTAACTCATTCATTTTTACAGAACACAGGTAGCTACGCATTTCTATAACTAGGACCTAACCATCAGAACCTGATTTCTACACCAATGCATGCAAACTTCTTTTAAAAAAAAATCTGTCCCAGTGTGGTAGCTTTAGTATTCACAAGTATTGAATGTCTGCACTATAACCAGCTTTACTACATGCATGTTTATTAATTTATTTATTCTCACATATATCTCCTATCTAAATAGCCAAAAATGCATAAAACACTTAAGGATAGAAACATATAATATATCTATTCTACATGCTGGGCACAAATTTGGCCTAAATAAGTCTTGGTAAGTAAAAATGAAAAACAAAGTTTGATTGTACCTTTTGACAAGAGAGCACATAATGAAATTTAAGAGCAGCGTAAGAAAAAAAAAACAAAACACTGAACCACATCCAAGAATAGTCAATATCTCTTTACTACTGGGCAGTTACAGTACCTGAGACCAATCTTAAAGAATAAAGTTAAAAGATACACATGAAATATTCATCAGGTGTAAATACGTTTTGAAATTCTATAGCATTATAGGACAGACTTCACAGCAAGAAATATTGTACATTGAGCAACTGTTGTGCAGAGACACTCTAAGGTATTTGAATTGTTTTGTCAAAACATATCAAGAATTTCAAGAGTCACCTTAAAAATACTTAGGTGTTGAAACAGGCAGGTAACATTATTTCAGTCCTCTCGTAATAGCCACTGGAATGAAATTTTATCAATTCATTCAAATTGAAGTATTTTTGTAAGGAGAAAAGTACCAAAAATATCCAAATCAATATCACCAAATCCAAACACCGTAGTTCGGGGGAATTTTCTGAATGGATTACACCCGGCACCAAAAGAAACTCTGACAGTGTACATAAAAATCTTATTTTTTTTTCTCATTTCTGTGAAGACTTAAAGAATACTACCAGCTTCTTCCACCACCCACCCACACTGTGAGTGCTCAACTACTGCAGTCCAGGCAGGCTGCTCTGCTCCTATCAGTAAGCAAAAGGCCAACCTAAGGCCACCTTAAGTGGCAGTGCAAACAAACCAACCAAATAAACCAAACTAAATACAATGCAGACAAGTAGAGAAGGATACAAACTGCAGAAATGAGAGACACTTTTAACACTGCTGCACCACCATCCCTGGTTATAATGCAGCAAAAAGAAAAAAAAAATAACAGCACTTGTAATCATAGTTTATGTTTCCCAGTGTCACTTTTTGCTTTCAGTATCAGAACAAGCATAGGGACTTCAGCCAAATTTTTTATCATATGGATGTTAATGAAGATTATGTCCCTACTTGCTGTTAAATTACACAGATTAGTAACACATGAGTAAAATAAATACAACCCTTCACATGATTAAATTTTAAATTACCACATCTGAGAAGGAAAGCACAAACAACATACATTTGGCATGTATGGAACATTTGTTGCCCAGGTTTGAAAGCAGGACTCCTGTTCAAAAGCTTTTACCTCTTCCGCCATAGAAGTAATTTGTTTAGCTGGCTGCTATTAGAGATTTCTCTATGGAAGAAAATATCTTCTAACACTGTGTGAATACTGTGGCAGTGAAAAACAAAGAATCATCTGGACTTACAATTAGACAAATGCTTCTGAAGCTGTGGCAACAGCCAGCACTGCATAGATACATGTAAACTAAGGATGCAAAGGTACACACCCTGCATGGACTGTAACCCATCACATTTCTACACTAACATTTAGATTCTACCAAACAGTTTTCTTAGAGGGACTTACATCTTGCAGCTCTAACCACAAATTTATGAAATACCTATGAATATGACTCATCAGTGCAGTTATTCGAAAAGGAGTGTTTCATCTAATTTCATTTGGTTCTTCTCAACCTTGTTTAGATCAGACACTAGTTTGCAGCTGCATACATTTATTTCTAATGTATTCCCACCAAGGTGCTCAATAAACATCCCAGTCCCACTGCTAACACCATTCAAGCCTAAATGTTCCCGAGTTCAAAAGCAGCAGCTGCTATAGGTTGACAAAGATCCAGCAACAAGCAGTTTGTTTAGGATTATGCACTGGATTCACCTCCACTTTTAACAATGCTCACAGTGTTAATTGGCAAGTGTCTCAGCATCCTGGTGTCTCTACCTTCTTCCCATCCTCAGCGGTGCAGGGGGCAAGGAAGGGGGGTTTCAGTCAGTCTCTCACTGATAGCCTCTGCTGTTCTTTTTACCTCAGGGAAGAGGAGGGCCCCTTGTAATCCTACCCTGCTCCATTGTGGGGTCACTTGCACACCAGACCTTAATGAACCTCTCGGCTGTAGGTTCATCCTGAGGGCTGGCTGCAGCTCGTCACTGCTTCCTGTGTGGGTCTCTGCAGCCAGCCCTCAGCCCAGCTCAGATGACACCATGGTCGCCTTCTCACACAGCCTCTTGCCCTCTGGGCATGGCCACCCCCTCTGCTGTAGGGTCCTTCAGGAGCTGCTGGCCACTCCCAGTCCTGCCATTGCCCTTCATGGGTTGCACGGGAACAGCCTGCCTTCTTGCCATAGGCTACAAAGGGGTCTCTGGTCTGGAACACCTCTCCTCTCCTTCCTTGCTGATTTTGAGGTCTGTATGGTCACCTCCATCTCATCTACCTCCTCCTTTCACTACCAGTCTCCCCTTCTTAAGTAGCGATCACAGAGGCATCTGATTGTCCCAGGGTGGGCCCAATTCAGAACCAGGGAAAGCTTGGAGAACTGCTTATAGGGGATAGCACCACAGCACTCTCCCTTGTTAACCAACAAAAGAAACCCAGCTCCACACAAATTCAGCACATTCTCTCACTCTACGTTCTGCATTCAGTGCTAGAAAGATAAGTTTTTCCTATTTATTTTCCAACATGCTGAGCACAGCTATAGGATAATTTGCTGAATGCCTCAAAGTATTGATCACTGATGGGAGGAAAAAAAAAAATGGCAGTGTATTGCTCCTTCTTGCTCCCATGCATTATTCCTTACTAGCATAAAAGAGAGCCTTTACATTGGAAAATAAAGCATCTTAAGAGGGGTTTTGGTAATGCTACAAAATTGAAATTGACAGTAATTATCCCCAATACATAGCCTTTTTCTGGCATCTTTCTGCCACAGAGTTTATTCATTCAGTTTGCAGAACTACTTCAGCGAACATTTGCTTTCTGAGCCTGCAGTTTACTCCCAATGGCTCACCTTCCCCAGAAGAAAAGCCAGGTGAAGAGAAACATCTTAGGACTCTCGATTCCATTAATCTAGTAGGCTCTGTATCACCCCTACTGCCCTAAAAAAACACTGAACTGCTATAATCTGTGTACTTTCCAGTGACAGAAAAGTGCTTTAATCTGCTTCTCCAGTTAAAAAACGATGGGTATTTGTGCTTAAAGGGGGGGGAAAAAAAAGAGAGCAAGCAGACTATTCGTCTGTTTCACTAGCATATCCTCCACGACACCTTAGCAAGATTTTATTTCATCTTGTATTTCCAACACATGACAATTCACAAAATCACTTGTACCCTTTGATTGAAAAACAATAATAATTAAAAAAAAAAAATCAGAGAGAAATCAGCACATGAAAAGTGTTGGAGAAGAAAATTAATTATTTTTTATTAATGATGAGAACTTTAAAACACAACCAGAAAAAACATTGTAATGCAATCACAAAAATGTTAAAGAAGTAGCATTTATCTGTAAGACTGCTACCTAAAATCTATGAGAAAAGAAACAGTAAAATATTTCAAGATTAATTTTAAGTATCACTTTTAAAACTTCATTTTGTAACTACTTTATTCCTTCCCATTTATTGCTTTCTGTATACAAAAGCTACTGGAGAGACTTAAATAGAAAATTATATTCCTATGCATGAAGCACTTTCAGCTAGAGAGAGTTCAGAAACTCAAATTCACTACCTTCCCTTACCAGATGTACCACAGTCACACTCTCAGGACTATAACTAGTAGGAAATGAAACAGATGATGTGACATATTGTTACTATCTTTTGCTTTAATCTCATCTCTCCAAACAATAATGAAAACAATTTTTACTTATATTGATAAAATGAAATGCTAAGAAAACATAGCACTGATGACCAGTCAAATTACTGACATCATTTATAGCCTACTTTCATATACTAACATACTAGCAATGTGTTAGTTAATTCCTTCCTTACATCACATTTTCAAAACTGGTAAACTTTTCCAGCTCTTTGCCTATGAAGACCTTTTTCTATCATACTAGATGCTGAAATTGCCTGGAAATCACTAACATATGTGTCCTTTTCAACTTTTGTTTTGATGTTGAAACAGAAGCCAGCCTTTCCTGCCCTGTTAGAAAGCTCCACATTGGTTCATATTTAATTTCTAAGAGCCAGGATGTCTTTTTTTCCCTTCAGTATCCTTACGCACTCCAACATTAACTCATTGGCATGCCTACTCACACCCATACGATCTCCACATCACTGAATAAAGATGTCAGCAAACCTACAAAAACGGCCCTGCTACAAGGCTCACATGCAGCTTTAACACACAGACTTCTGATTATTCACGAATGTTTTAAAAGTTGTTTAAATTACCTTCTGGGCAAAGGTCCTTCAAATACAGTCAATGTTTCTTTCTCACTAATTAATGAGACCTA
Source organism: Urocolius indicus (assembly GCA_013401255.1). Classification (NCBI taxonomy): domain Eukaryota; kingdom Metazoa; phylum Chordata; class Aves; order Coliiformes; family Coliidae; genus Urocolius; species Urocolius indicus. Next base: position 31,167 of record WBNH01001157.1, read on the forward strand.
TTTTTTACTTCATCCGTATTTGAAAAGTAAATGTTGAAATGCATGCGAAATGAGATGCTATGTACAGATGCTAGAACTACTGCCCTTCTTCCTACTGCATTGAACAGAAATTTGTCTCTTATAAACTGCAGCTCCCAAATGACAAGGCTCCCAAAGTTAGAACAATTCATTGGGTCATTTATCCTTACAGATATGGAGTGCCGATGCCATGTCACATTCAGATCTTCATGTCAAAAACCCCATTTCTGGATCAAATAACATTTCTGAAGTACTTAATCACTTTTCAAGGTGTTTTTTCTTATGTGCACTCACAGAATCATTCCTAACTTCCTCTCCTTTTGCTGCTTTTTACCTTGGGAGTCATAAAACTCGTGTTCACTTCATTAATAGTATTTTAAATTCTTTAAAACTCTTGTTCATTTTGATATAGTGTTTTAATACTATATTTCAGTAGGCTAGATCAAATCTAGGTTCCACTTAAAATACTTTATTTCTTGTATTTTAGTTCTTGTCTGAAGTGGATGAGTTTACAAATGACTCTTCTTTCTGTTTGCCAGCTTGACCATCACTAACTCCTCTAACCAAGCTTGCAAAGATCCTGATTCTTCAACAGGTACCTGAAGACATTCAGATGTCTTCAGATGTGACCTTCCCCATTCTCTCAACACTTACACTGATAAAAGATGGTGTGTACTTGCTTCCAGTCACCCTTCTTTCTTCCTTCTGTGCCTCTGACAGATGTTTATATGCAATACACTTTCTTTTCCCCTTTACCTCAGTCAACAGCTATGTGCAAAAGTCCATGTTGTCTTATAACTCTCTTAATACAAGTGATTTTGCACATTAGAATTTACTGCAAAAACAGGCAGATATAAGAATACAGACATGAGATATCATTATACCTAAAGGCATGAATGGGTCAAATGTTTCACTTTTGTTCTGTGAACAACTACAAAGGACAATTTGGCTTTGCTAGACAAATGACAGGGAATTAGGATGTTGTTTCCCAATGTTTTCAGTGTCCTGATACCTTTCCTCCAGAGCTCCAAACTTCACTCTCCCAGCAAGGAAATCCCCGCGAAGATTTAGAATAAGTTACCACATAGCACTTATGCCAATAAAGATAGGTACATAAAGATCATGTCCAACAAACTTCCAATTCACACCATGAAACTCACTATCTAAGTGTGACCTGAACATAAAAATTCATACTCACAACATCTGTCATGACATTAGTAAAGTTATGCCCTTTTCATTTAAATTTAATATGAAATATATTAAGAAACAGTAATTTCTTTCTGCAGTTACTAGCAGAAGTTTTCAGGTGCTACCAGACAGTTAACACCTTTTGATATCATTATTCAGTGCCATTAACAGCAGAAAACATTTCCTTCATAAAACCCATCTGTTCTGGGAAACCCGGTACCCTTTAGAGCTGTCGAGAGCAGGAGCTGTAGCCTCCAGAGTCCTGCATAGTCAAGGTCAGTGCCCTTTCAAAGCACTTTAGTGCTGCTGTTTGTAACAATGTAAACTGGAAAACAGGGTAACACATGCTGTCTCTATAGCCACCCACATGGCCTCATTGTTTGCATTTGTGCCCAAGACAGTGTTGGTAACACACCAGTGTTTCAGCTGAGCCATGCTTGCACGGCCTCAAGACCTCTGCTCCTTGCACTGCCCCCACAACAAGTACAGTGAGTGTGAGATGAGGCTGGCAGGGGACACAGACAGGACAGCTGACCTAAACTCACCAAAGGGATTTTCTGTCATGTTCAGCAATTAGAACAGTGCCTTTATCATTCAGAGGTGGCCGTTGCTCCAAGACAGCTGGGCATTGCTTTACCTATGGCAGGTGACAAGTGACTGTCTTTGCATCACTTAGTAATTTCCATTTGGTTTTTTTTTCTTCCCTTCACTTATTAAACTGTCTTTATCTCAATCCATGAGGTTTTTCTTGCTTTTGCCCTTGAAATTCTCTCCCCCATCACACTGCATGGAGGAGGCAATGGGTGGTTGGTGGGTGCTAAGTTGCTGGGTGGGGTAAACCCACCACATCTTTAAAACACTGTAATATGAATGCATGTCCAATGTGAAATTATTATGCTGCTGAAAATGTGTTACAGACAACAGTTCATATTCACTACTATGAATAAACACAATTTGCTGAAACGAAATAGAAGTACTATATTCTCAAAACCCAAATATGAAAACTGTTTAACACATAACTGCAAGGTACTGTGGGCAGACATAAGAATAAAAGATTTTGTATTGTAATGCACTTTCAGGATTCCCATCTTTCACAGTTCAGATCCCCTCTTTACTGAGAAACATATCTCTGTGAATTGAAGCTGCTGCATGGAGCACCTTAAGAAGTGCTGCAAGTACTTAAAACAAATTTTAGTAATTAAACAACCAGAGGCAAAACAAAGCAAGCCTAGTGCTTCTTCCCAATAATGCTGTAACTATAATTCTGCTCCAGTGTTATGTAAATATGGGTAACTACTCTAAATAATAACATTTTTTTCTGGAAAGGCTGCATGCCAACAGAAATGCACACTGTATTTTCTTCCTCTTATTGAGGAAAGAAGAAAAAAAATAAAGAGCGCACTCACAGAGTGACTATATTTTGGGATTCTGTATTTTGTTAAACTCAGAGCAGAACTACAACCCCTCTAGCCATGTTTTCCAAGTATTTTCTACAGGATTTTTCCGAACTACTCAACAAGAAGACTAGACAAAATCACCTACAGAAGCCACTTTGAACCTAAATTATTCTATTATTTCCTTTCACGTGAAATTTTTGTATGCCACTTTCCTACACAGAGCTATTTTTTGCATACTTACAAACTTGTTTAAATGCTGAAATTAATGGCAGGGCTGCCACTCCTAACAATAGCAGTACAAACAGCACCAGTACTGCAAAACCTCTAACACTACAAATAGAAAAAAAAGCTAATTTGAGACAAGCAGTGTATAAGTAGCAAGAAGCATGAGAACTAACATAAAGAGAAAAGGAAATTAAACTGATTCCACAAAATAGACATACCTATTACAAAAAGTTACTTGTACAATAGCTTATGCTATATTACTATGAGGACTACAAACAAGATAATTGAACTCTTGTACCAAAAGACTTTGAAATATAGATAAGCATGACAATAAGAAATGTATATCACGTCTTTATTAAATATAAAACATTATTATGTATCAAGTCAAGACACAGAAAAATAAAGAAAACTAGGCTGGACAAAAAATTTCCACTTTTTTGCAGAAGTATAATCATTTCAGGAAAGTTGCCATTAGGAAAGGACTTCACAGAACTAAAATTGGAGCTAAATCTGACCTGTCATCTCTCTAAGACAAGAGATCTGGTGATCACAAAACTCAGCTGGGCTGTAAGATACACATGCTGAAACACTATCAGCTTTTCTACAGTGGGCTGGATAGGGTTTTTTTCTAAGGATAGTTTTTGATCCTGTTCCACACAAAAAAAAGCACTGAGGTCTCAATACTTTGAAGCATAGATAAAATGTTTATTTCCCAGCTCAAAGAGCAAGGCTTACCACACTTCTACAGCAAAGGGGCCTTTAAGTCCTCCCTCCTATGAAAGAAAAAAGCCCACACACACATACACACACAAAAAAAAAAACCAAAACAAAAAGCCCACAGAGATAGCCAAGCTTGAAGGAAAAAAGAATACAAACAAACTAAAGCAACAAGTCAAATTCAAAAAATACTGCACAGGAAACCCAAGTTGTAAAGTGAAACTATTTTGACGGGGAATGGAAATAGAAATTAAATGTTAACTGGAGATGGAGGAAAACAGTTTAGTTGTAAGTTAAAGTATTAAAGAACTATTAAGAAGGCAGAAAGAAGACAACTTTATAATAGAACATTTGGTTTTCATTAGCATTTTTGTGAAGTTTGTAAAAGCTCTAGAGAATGAGGTCACATTTTGAATAGTATGTAAGTCATAAGACATCTTTCCCTCCCTTGCAAATTCCCAGATGCCTTCACTATACATCAGTTTAATTTCACTGTTTTCTTCATTCTCCCTTCTTGGCTCCTGACTACACTACAATAGATTTGCCAGCAGCTCTAGAGATTAGGTGGACTTCTAAGAGGCAACTCATTTCAGCAAAAATAATTATTTTCTTCACTTACATCGGGCATCTGAATAAGATATATTATAAACTGCAAAAGATTAACCAATACAAAGCTATGACTACATCTGGAGTTTTGCCAGCAGAAGCAGTCTTGTTTAACAACATTATCCCTAAGAAACGTTGCCATGCCATTGCAATTTTCTCACGTCCCTATCTCTGAGTAGTAAACCCTAAATTTAAAAATGCCAATATTGAATGAAACCACTCAGCCTAGTATGTTTTTTCTGACACTCAATAGATAATCTCTGTGGTTTCTGTTGAGAGAGTACATACATCCTTCCAGTAAGAGTCATCTCCAGATGTTTTTAATTTATCCTCTCCTCCAACATCTGCTCTGTTGCTCAGACATGCTTTGCTGTCCCAGATCCTGGCTGGGAGGAGGGGAAATCGATCCCAACTCCAAGTCCCATGAAGGCTTTTACCTTCAGAACCAGCTCTGGAGCACCTTTACTGCAGGAAGACACCTTGACCTATTACCAAAGAGAGAGAAAAGAAGAAAATGGTGAACCTTTCTGCAAAGGCATGCAAAGGAAGAAATATGCTTGACTTGCTCTGCTGTCACCTCCCCAATCCCTTCAACACCTCAAGTTAAAATTGGAGAAGGAGCAGGGCAGCACGTCTACTATCTAGAAAAGCTGAAAATATCCTAGGAACACAGCTGCTAGCTCTCCTCCCAAACCCCTCTGGTTAACATGAGAGAAGTAAAGGTGGTAAAGTTCATATACAATACATATCACAGAAAAAGACAAGATTAAATGTGCAAGTAAAGACCCAACCTGATTAACATTGTTATCTGTAGTTTGCACAAGACTTCACAAGAGAAAGTATGGAAGAGTTTTAGTTTTCTCTCCCAGATTCTCTGTAACACACTTTTTTTCTTAAAAAAAAACCCAAAAAAAAAGGAACTTGAAAGTCTAGTTTATATGCCTTCTGCAGTTACAAGTGACAAAAAAATTATGATTTGTACATTGTCATGTTAATCATTTCTACACCTTGCTTGTCAGCAATCAATGCTGCTAACATTTACCTGAGCAATAACCATTACTTTCAACAAGAAAATTACTAGCTTGTGCCTGTTTCTCTTATTAAGTACCGTTTTACAAATCGAGGCTTTGATTCTACAGGTACTCAAATTTTTGCCATGTTCATGTGTTTCCCTGGAAGCCAGTGAGGCCCTTGGCACACAAAGCAGAGTACATTTCATGCTTTGAAAACAACTTTATTAAAAATTTAATAAATAGATACTAAAAGCTAATTCGGTTACCAACAATATGAATACAACTCAGAAATACATGGTGACCCATTTATTAGAAGGTACTTAAACTGCTGACTTGATCTAGATTATCAGAAGAGGAGGTTTCTGAAACATATTTTTGTGATCAAATTCAAGATCTAAAAGTCTTTTGTCTTTTTTAGGAAGAGAGGTAACAGAAAAATGTACAGAACTATGAATTCGAAGACTTCAATATTCAGGCCCTACCTAGTTCTACCTATATAATAATAAAAAAAACCCTATCAATATTCAATACTCTTTTTCAAATCAATACACAGTAAACAATAGGTTTATAGCTCACAAGGAAAGCCTTATGATATTTTCTAAGGAAAGCTTTATGATATTATTAGTGGTACAGTGCAGAGCTCATCAATTAGAAATGCCAAAATGCACCTCAACAGTGGAGTTTTGTTTTGCATTTTATCATTTCTCTTTGTTGTTAACTTTAGCCATTAAGACAAAAAAAAAAAAACAAACCAAATCAAGCCAAACCAAACCAAAAAAACCCATGAAATCTGTTTCAATCACTACAATTCACTAACCCATAGCTGATTTTTCATGATGTGTTTTTGGATTAATTTTTTCATATTTCACACAGTAATTAGCCAGTTTGGGAGCAAACCCTCTCCAGGGGATCATTAATTAATTACAGGCAGGTTGTTTATTAATGCATATTTTTCTTTTCCAAAACTGTACACTAAGAGTGAACATATTTTAGTCTCTTCCCTTAGAAACATAAATTAATAATTCTAGTTTATTGCACAATTAATCACAGCCCAGTTTTAAAGTATCTCCAGGTTTCACCAAGCAGCAGCCTCAGGGTACCGTGTTTTAGCATAATGAGCACAATCTTTTTAACTCTTGTGTTGAAGAACTTTGGTGCTCAAGACACAGATATATGAATGAGTTTGTAAGATGCATACCATCCTGTTACAAAAGTGTGGCCACTCCAGGATAAGAGCATGTAAGAGGCAATTCTGCACGAATGCAGCTAATATAAGGTAGTTTACTCATTAAAGGGTAAACTTTGTGTAAAAAAGGAGGTAAAATATGTGATCATGTGTCAATCTTAGCCAGAAAAATGAAATAAAGGTACACCACACTTTCAAAACCAGCAATCATTCAGCTATGCTTCAATAATGTTGATGATAATTTTATGCATAAGCAAAAAAGTTACAGGTATAACACAGTCTTTTCAAATGAAGAATACAGCCATATTATCATCATCATCAACTCACAGATTCTTTCCTAGAAATCAAGGGTTATGAAGTGTTAAAACCAGAATTACAACTGTTCAAAGACAGTAAGATGGAACGAGTATTCTGATTAGATTCAGATTCCCCAGCTATTTTTCCACGATATTTCTGAATGCTAATGCCAATTACAGAACTAGAAACATTTCAGGAACTCGCCCATAAACAGATCAATTCACCGTAAGACGCACTTAAAGGAAATTTACACTAGCCTAGACTTGCTCCACACACCACTACATTATATGTATTTAAGAAGAGGTTGAAACATAACTAACGAATAACTACATGAGAAAACAAACACAGTAGGTAAGTGTGATGGGATATTCCCCCTTCTCATAGATTTATGGAGGAGAAACCGCATCTTAAAATCAGTATCTCCCCTCCCACCCTACTGCCTAAAAACATGACTCACTAAGACACAAAAAAGAAGACAGTTCTTAACTTTTCTCAAATGCTATTCTTTCCACAACTTTACTACCGTCCTTCAAAAAGGGAAATATCCAGATATGGTACTGAATTCTCCTCTACTTTTGCTCTCATATTTTTGGCAGCAAATGTTCCCTCTTTTCACATAAATCAATCAAAAACATTGTATAGCAAAAAAAAAATGTCTGCACACTTGCTACAAAGGAATAATTCCAGGCAAAGAAGTTTTGTTTCCATTGGAAGCATGTAGTTATTTTAGAGGTTCATAAATACAAGTGGTTTCCATCTGTAGGTTACTCCCTCAGAGCCTCTTGCTCTTCAAACTAACCTTGTGGAAGAGAAAGGAAGGAAGAAGCTTAAGCACACATATTATGCACAAGAGTCTCTTTTTTTTTTTTTTTTTTAGAATTACTTGTGGAAGCAAGAGATAAGAGTCAAAGTAATGGATTTCTAAGCAATAAGCTCTGTGTTGCTTGCTCTAGAACACCAAGTGGTGGGGTCTGGGGAGAAAAAGAAATAGGGCTTTTCCTGAGGTGCCTTTGGCAGACGAGTGGTGGATAAGAATGAGTTTCTAAAGATAAGCTTTTTATTACTGATGTTTCTAGAGAATCTTCATATTTGGATTTCTTCTAAGCTTTTATAAACAAGTGGTTTGAAACATTACCTCTTACAATCTTTATAGAACTTGGACCACAATTACTTTCAATGTACTGTATAGAATTACATATGAAGCAAATCACCTCTCCTTACAGAAACACTTAAAATATTATTGGTGTTCACATACAGCAAAACTAATGACAAGTCAATTGCTTGTGACATAAGTGATACAAAAAGCTTCAGATGGTTTGCAGAAAGAAAGTAGCCTGCAACACAGTTCCTAAATCACAGAATGGTGGAGGCTGTAAAGCACCTTTGAAGGCCCTCCGGTCCAACCCACCTGCTTGAGCAGGGCCACCTGAATCACACTGCACAGGATGGGCAGGGTTTTTGCATGGTTTCTGAATATCTCCACAGATGGTGACTCCACAAACTTACTGGGAAATTTGTGTCAATGTTTTATCACCCTCACGTTCAAAACATGTTTCCTGATGTTCAGAAGAAATCTGCTGTGTTTCAGGTTGTGCCTTTGGCCCTGTCACTGAGCTCCACTGAAAANTCAGATGGTTTGCAGAAAGAAAGTAGCCTGCAACACAGTTCCTAAATCACAGAATGGTGGAGGCTGTAAAGCACCTTTGAAGGCCCTCCGGTCCAACCCACCTGCTTGAGCAGGGCCACCTGAATCACACTGCACAGGATGGGCAGGGTTTTTGCATGGTTTCTGAATATCTCCACAGATGGTGACTCCACAAACTTACTGGGAAATTTGTGTCAATGTTTTATCACCCTCACGTTCAAAACATGTTTCCTGATGTTCAGAAGAAATCTGCTGTGTTTCAGGTTGTGCCTTTGGCCCTGTCACTGAGCTCCACTGAAAAGATCCTGGCTCAATCTTCCAGACATACTCCTTTCAGGCATTTATAGACATTGATAAGATTCCCTCAAGCCTTCTCTTCTCCAGGCTGCATAGTCCCAGCTCTCTCAACCTTTCCTCACAGGAGAGATGCTACAGTCCCTTAATCACTTTACTGTCTATTCTCTGGACTCTCTTCAGTATGTCTATGTCTCTCTTGTACTGGGGTGCCCAGAACTGGTCACAATAGTACACGTGTGGCCTCACCAGTGCAGAGTGGAGAAGAATCCCCTCCCTTGACTTGCAGGCCACATCCCTCCTAATGCAGCCCAGGATACCATTAGCTGCCTTTGCAGCAAGGGCACACTGCTGGCACACTAATGGCTCACATTCAATTTCATGTTCACCAGGACCTTCAGATCATTTTCTGTGAAGCTGGTCAGCCCCCAACATAACAGCTTTTAGGAAACGGCATTACCTAGTCTTAGAGACTGAGTCTTCTTTTTCCCCCCAGGCAGAACTTCATCTTGTGCCCCATTAAAGGTTGTGGTGGATAACATGGGATTTATTCTGGATGATGTTGTCTCTAACAGTGGCTCATACTGTTACTGACAGATCATGAGTGCAAGTGATGTGGTCCTGTGTTAAAACAGTGAGGATGCAACTGATCAAAGTTCAGTTTAACTTCTGTCTGATTTAATATCTACGTTTGAAATTTTGAAGAAGGCTAAGCAGCAAACTCAGAGTATAATTAATATATTTCCACTGAAGAGCTCTGATCCTATGTTCTTTGGCAAAAGAAAAAAGAATTCCACTTCCCATTTCTTGCCTTCCTCTCCAAGAGGCCTTCTTTTTCACCAGAGACAAGGAAGATGGCCATGGCATTCTTCCAAAATTTAACAATAAATTAAACCCATTTCTCACAGGTTTCCAAAATGAGGATCCACTACAGTAAACATCTGCTCCAACGTCCTGCATCACCACTGAACCCCAGCAGCCTCCTGAAATCACCTCCTGGACTCATCTCCTCATCAGTGAGTATTAAACACACTCATTCCAACTTTGTTGAAATTAATGCAGATGACAAAACTTTCAGAAAGAGAGTCCTAGGTTCCCTGACAGGTTTTGCTGAAACAACACTTTGCACAACAGTAATGTGAATTTTTTACTTTAAAAATAGCATTTTTTTAACTTCCATATAAAATGCGTAAGTACGCTCTCCACACCACTGAAAAGACTTGTTCTTGAGATAATAAAAAAATATACATAGTCTAACTTGTAACTATGCTTAGTTACTGTAAACTTACTTTCAAAGATAAAGATACCATTTTCTTATTTATTTGAACACAAAAAGTCTTGAAGTGCTGCAGCATGCCTTTTGAAGGGCAAGAAAGTTAGGCATATCCCTTCATCTTCTCTGAGCTTCTGTCATGATCTGATGATGGCCAGACACGTCACATTTAACTGAGCCATACCACACTAATAACTAACTTACAAAATAAAAAAAAAAATCTCAAGCTTTTCTCCAGATGCTGTTCTCCAGTTTCTGGAATTCATGCACCTCCAAGTTCAGCAGGAGATGTCTGTAACAAACATCCTGCTTCTATCTGGTTCTTCTCTGTGCATGCAGAGCCAAGATAAATCATAACATGTTTGGGTTTTTTTTTTTCCCTTCGTTTTAAAAAAACAAAACAAAACAAACAAGCAAACAAAAATTTTCCCTCCAAACTGAGCGAACCTGCAGTCATGAGAGACTTCCCACATTTAAATAAGCCAAGGCATGGCAGGAATGATAGTGAATCTGATGAATGGAAACGACATTGTTCTCCACATGGATAAGCTAAAAACGTAACTTTTTCTAAGCACATGTAGATTGCTATTTGAACTGTAAAAATGCATCAGTTATTGGTCTCAGCAAACACAGCAGACTGGAGATCATTTAATAAGTCTGTCTGTTTAGAATGGCAATAAATAAAGGAAAGCCACCAAACCACACTTTCCATTGCTTCTGCTAGTGCCAGCTAGACACAGCGCTCTCTTCTCTGCCCATTCCACTCACAACATGAGCTCCCACTCTGGTTGTGCTCCCTTGCCCCCTACACCTGCCTCAACAACTGGTAATAACTTCAGCAGCATCCTTGTCCACACAGACAAGGAAACAACACCTGCTTAAGAACACGACAAACAGAAGAAATTGGTGAATATAGATAATTGCACTGAGATTAGGCTGCAAACAAGAACAGGCACAAAAACAGGAAAAAAAGAAGTCAAAGAACTATATCTGTGCCTAAGAGTTAACCAAAATCTACTGACGCCATATTTGGACTATGATGTGGTTTTTGTCACTGTACTGGGCTAAGACTGGAAATAACTAAAACAAAACCAGAAACTGTTGTAATAGAAGGATGACTAAATCCAAAAGAAACAGAAGAGGCTGGACAAACCAGTTCCATGGGGAGAGAAGGGAGATGTGTGTGTGGCTGGTTTCCAAAGAACAAAATAACAAACTTAATAAAAAGACTTCCAGAAAATAACAAGTGAAAATCTTGTTTCTCTGTCAGAAAATAACAATCACTGGATGTTGATAGAGAGATGGAGATAAAAACAAAAGGTCACCAGTTAAAGTCTATAGGAACATCAATACATTCTCCCAACTGATTTCTGTAACTACCTAACAACACAGTGAGGAAAAATGCTTCAGCTGAGAGGGTATTAAGAAAAATATGAAGCAAAATATGCATCCTAGCCTTTGCACTACTTCTCGAAACATACTTGGGATAACAGAAAGACTTCCAGATTTCAAAGCTGAAGGGCATGTTTAGTGACCTAACTAATCACAGCAAGTGATCTCAAATAAATTCCTTCAAAGTGTTGAATTTTCAAGACAGAAGTCAGGAAACAAGTTCAAGAACAGCACAAAACCAGCCTCAGGTACAGTTTAACTATCACTGTGGCCACAACCCATGCCTGAGCCTTAATGTGCTCCTTCAGTGGAGGAAAAAGTAGGTAAAGTTCTATCAAAACAAAATAGCGCTGAGTATGATTGCATACAAATAAGAATCCACCGGTAACAAGAAATTAATTTTACTCTCACTAAAAGAAACAGGAAGACTCCTCAAACAAGTATGTACAGAAGAACATCCTTTTGCATATGTTAACTGACAGACTACACAGCTCACATACAGAGAAGTCCTGCTAAGTACATGGCATCAGGAAAAATACGGTAAGCCACCAGTTTTCCTGGACCATCACAGCAGTGAACACCTTCTGAAGCTAGTAACACTGCTCTTCTTGCTCAGCACTGATAAAGGTGAACACCTGGACCCTACCAAGAAACTTAATTCAGGTTAAACAACTCTCTTAGGAGAGCTCAAACATGAATAATTCCAGTTATTACTTGAAATTTGGGATAATGCACTATGTACTTTCACAGTGGCCCTGCCTCTGTCATTATCATTTCTCTCATTTTTACTTATCAAGTTACTGCCAGTATTTAATATTTAAATAACTTGTAATTCTCAAGCCTGAATTTTCAAACATGATAATGAGATTTGCCATACCTGAGAATAACAAAAGAAGTGCTAGCAGGACTACAACTCAACTAGTGTCAAAATAAAAAGCTTTGCTGGAAAAGAAAAGGGATTAAAAGAATTTCCAGAATATATAGAGAAGTAAGTTTAAGGCAACGACAATTACTTTAGGCCTTAACATCATCAAAGTGACATTGTTTTATGCACTTAAAATCCATTTTGTTTAGATAAACTAGTCATAGCCTGCAATTTCCTTTTCTTATCCTTTCCAAATAAATTGCAAGAGATGTTAATTGATTCACAACCTTGATTGCTCTGGATAGGATCCTGCAAATACATGGTTGTCAGTGGTATTGTGACAGAGCAGAATTTCTTAGGAAAGCTGAAAAAGTAAACAGAAATAATTTTCATTTAGATCCTTTCATAAGCGGATGGTTTAAATACAGTCATAGATGTATTAGTAGTGTGTCTTGAATGAAAGAAGGAAAAAAAAAAAGCAATGAAGTCCAAGAAGACCAAATAGACATGTTTATCAAGACAGTCACAAGATTTTCTGGCCTTGCAACGAGGAGATGACCCAGCAAGGCCAAGAACAAGAAGCTACTGATCCCATACAAAAAGTATTTTGTTTTGTTATTTTACTTTATTTAATCTATCAATAAATTATTATAGCCCATAAATCCCAAGAAAATAAATAACAGGATTTTCACATAAGCAGACTTCATAAAATAATAATAGCTTGCATTCAGACTCCCTGGATTACATATATCCTCTCACCTGATCAACAGAAATGTCCAGCACAAAAATTCATCTTCATCTTACAATGCTTCTCTGATTGCAAAAACACTGGCCTACAGACCAGAACAGAGCTTTGTATGTCAGCATTTTGGTCAGATCCTCACAAATCATCACTGCTATGGATATGGACTGAGACAATGTTCTGCTCCTTTGCTCCATCCATTTTCAAAGAAAAATTAGGCAAAGGACACATAAATATTAACTAGTAACATGAACCCTTCTTCCACACAGCGTCTACAGGAGAAGGCAAAGGATGGGGAGCAAGTAGTTTCACAGCTGATTTAACCATTTTTCCTAGCCTATGAAAATAATACACAGTTTCTGGAAGGTAAATGGGTGCACTGTCACCAAACATGACAGGCATAAGAACATACAACTGAACACATCGATAGCTGGGGCAAAAAAGTCAAGCCACTGCCACTCAAAAGATTTAAGGAATGCTCCAATAATAAAATCATTCCCCAAGCACAACAGAAAGGTTCTCAAATGTTGCTGACCTAAGCCCAGTTTCTTCCCCAAAATTAAGTACAATTCCTGTTCTAAATGAGTAAGAAGTAACTGACAGGTAAATCTCAAAACCTTTCACATGGTCTCAGATTTTGCTTCAAAGACTTGAAACCGGACACAACAGAGCAGCCATTCCAGAGTCAATATTTCTTAATGGCTTTCCTAACACTTTACAATTACTTACTGGTTGCATTGTGGTCACTTAGACCTGGTTCTGAAGTATTTCCTGTATCTGAGAACCCAACTTCCTTCCACATGCAACACAGCACTGGGCAGTGACAGGAATCCCTCATCACCATATAAATATGGATAATTTTCTGAGAAACTAAGCAAGGGCTGTCCAAGGGTTGGGGTTTTTTAAGCCAACAGAAGTTTCACGAACCAGCATTTTTACAGACCAATGAAAGGTACATCTGTCACACAGCTGATCCAGTAAGAAGCTGCATTTTCTCTCATCCATCCGTGCTCTACATTCTCGGACTCACCTGAATCATATTTGCTAATAATATCATGAGTCTTCATGTAGAGGAAACAATCATTCTGCTTAAGCAGCTGAGTGGCTTTATAAAAGCTGAAGTGCTGCTGCTATTGCGCTACAAATACAGACGCACTAGCATCACACACCAGTCTTAAGAACTTGCAACACAATTCAGATTCACAGTTTGTTGGATTGGCTTCAAAGACATAGCTGCAGAGACCAGTAAATCTGTTGGGCAAGCTGACATCTAAGCCAATTGTTGCTAGGGAACCACCAGACCAACATCAGATCCTCAGCTGTGTAAGTGAATAGTACTAGAGGGTCAAATAAGTGGTTTTAGGAAAGGGAGGAAACACAAACTCCCCAAACCATCTCCCAGGAAAACTCTTTAATGGAAAGGGTAATGAGACATCATCCTCTTACTTCCGAAATGTAACAAAAAAAATTATTTTGCAATTGTTTTTGCACTGATTGCAAAAAAAAACTCTGTACAACACACAAAGATCTTGTAAATCCAGGAACTGTATAAATGAAGATAGGTCTTCCACAGGAGGCATCAGGTAATTGAGCTTTTACTTTCCTCTTTCTTTCCCCCCAAAACCAAAATTGCCTACGTCATGTCTCAAGCAACTCTTCACAAGCAGCAACTTTCAATATTGAGTTGCTGTCTTCTGCCTCAAATTATGTTTTCTCTCATTGCCTTTGTGATATATGCCTGAATGGACTCATTTTTCAACTCTTCCCTTTTTACAGGAGATGAAAGAAAATTATTTTGTGTACCCTTCCCGCTGGCCTTCTCTTACTGCCTCAGCAATACTTCACATCAACAGATTTCATTAAAATATATTTGAAGGATGATTCTTTTTTTCCCAAAATATTAAATAAAATAAACTTAAATAAAATTAAAAGTTTTAAGTTTATTTTTAAAAAGTTGTCTCCTGTTCACACATAAAGCAACATTTAAAGAAAATACATACAACCTGCAGATAAACAATCTTGAGGAAGGGGAGGGGACAGAAAAACTGCAGGCTTCATAAGACAGCTTTCTTCAATAGATCCTTTCAAATTCTGTATCTGATTTAATATAAGGTACTTATTGGCTAGGTTATTACACAGATACACTTCTGCAGCCTTCAGAAGAAAATACCGGACAAACCCAGACAAGATATGTGAAAAAGAATTCAGAGTCTACCAATCACATATCCACATTGGTGCAACTTTTAATGAGGAATCAAGTTCTACCAGTGTAATACGAGAAATACAACAGTCGGGATCACTGCATGATTTGACGAGAGTTTCTGAAAACAAAGGCCAACCCTAGGACCTTCACTTCAGCCCTGAGAGGGGTCAAGCTCACCTACAAACTTCTGTGCAAAACAACTATATCACTGTTATTGAATCTGAGCAGAGGGGTGTAAAACTCAGTGCAATCTGTTTAGGAAGAGATGAAGTCTGATTTGATCCAGTATCAAGGACATGACATCATCATTTATTTGTTCTAGAATCTGGCATCATCAGCTATCTCAGTGTTATCAGCCAAGAATTTAAGCTTACAGCATGCAATAAAGACAAAAACACAGAAATGCCAGGAGCATAACACCAACACATGAAAATACTTCCATTTGCTTCCAGCTATGATGGCAGAGGGAAGTACAAAGCAAGTATTGACTACAGTATGACAAGTCATAATACCAAGATCTGCACCTCTTCCTGCATGAACTTGCTCTGCAGGACAACTTGCACTGACCTGGACCTCTCAAAGCCTATTATAAGTAAAAACAAGCATAAATCACCAGCAGCAAGTAAAAACAAGCACAAATCACCAGCAGCATATTTTACAAAGTAACACACATACCATGCCATGGAGAGGTCAGGATCCCAAACTGATCACCCTGAGTAAGCAAGTACCAGTAGTTTTGCCAATACAGCTATCTGCTGGTTTTTCAGGGTTGGAGTTTTGGTTTTTTAATTTCATAAGAAGCACCTATCTCAGTTTTGGCATACTCCAGCACAAGCCTATGCAGCAGCATTTTACATAAGGTGATCTCTCAAGAGTAACTTTTTTTTCACTGTCTGTTACAGTACAGGCTTACAGTTATGAGAATTACCGTGGGTACAGTTCTATGAAGCATTTTCTCATGCAACATTTCTCTGCATGGAACATTTTTAAATGACCACTTTTCAGGCAACAACATTATACTCAAAAAAAACCCAAGCATTCCATTCAGAGCTTTTGACCAACAAATTAATCTGATAGTTATTTGGAAAATGAAAATGTGATCAAGCAATATGCATGTATTAGCACATATACATATCTAACACTACTATCTCTGGGTTTCTTTTAGTGCTATTGAGAAATAGTAAGGTGTACTTGGACTACATAAGGTATAAAGATATTTAACCTACCTCATCAAAGCTGCTATCTTCTTTCTTCAAGGCTTTAAAACAAAAGGAAAAATAGAAATAGTTACCTGTACTGCATTTCAATGAGCACAAAGCAACTAACACTAGAAAAAAAACAAAACAGCACTTTTCCTGTTATAATAGGAAAGAGCAGACTGGCATGAATGAACAATTTTATATTCAAAATCTGAATCTGTAAATGGAATGTAGGACTGCACAGCATGTTTCCAAGAAAGGAAATTTACATATTTATGAAAAATATTATCCTCTTAGGTTAAAGAAAATAAGAGTTCCTGAGGTTTTGGGATGTTTTTTGTTTGTTTGTTTTTTTACTTTAAATCCTAGTGAGCGCAAAAACAAATTATGGAGCCCCTGACTGAACTTCAAAAAGTATAACAAACACCTAACCATGTATTCAGTCTGTCAGGTTCTAAGCCTTTATACAATAGTATGGATTGTGGCATGCCTTTTTCCTTTTTCTTTCTTATTTCTTTTTCCAATACGATTTTCATGAAAGCAGATGAGATTTCTGTATTTTTTACACTGTTAACTAGCAATTAATCAACAAAAAAAGAAGCAGAAAAGAGTGTATAAATTATGGGAACTGGCAAAGCAAGAAAATAAAGACAAGAACAGCAGTGAAGTTGTAGTAAAGATTAAGCTGAAGAATTTTTTTCCCTTGGCATACTGGATATCTTCACCGAAATGTAAAGAAAATTCATTTTTCCAAATCTCAATAGCACCATGTCAGTCTGAAGGAACAAAGCTGGTTCCTTTCCTCAGTACCCTACAACTACATCAACCAGTGACTGTGTACTGCACACCATGACCTGATAGTGCTGCTTCATTTACTTCTCTTGAAGAGCTAAAAATAAGACTTGCAATATTTCTTTTCAGTTTAAATCATGAAGGTTTGTAATTTGAGGATGGTCACCTGAATGACTGTACAGCTTGTGCAGTGCTGCCCCAGAGAGCTCCCTCTTCATCACTTAAGTTGCACGTTTCTTACAGTTAAAATGCATTTATTTCTGCAAGACATGGAGTCCTGTGTCCAATTCTG
>WBNH01001158.1:0-19382 GCA_013401255.1 Urocolius indicus
CACCAGGGCAGAGGAGAGGGAACAAAACTCCCCTCAACCACCTGCCCTCAGTCTTCTTGATATCCCTCAGGTTACCATGGGCCTTCTAGGCCATGAGGACACATTGCTGGCTTGTGTTTAGTTTGCTGTCAACAACAGCCACGTGTCTCCAAGGTAAGGAAAAACACTACTGACGATTTCTCCAGGGAGAGATCAGAGTTCACCAACATCAAAATCAAGCTATCAAAGCACAAGATACCTTAAATGATGAAGTTAAATACAGTTACATAATGTTCATGTCTATATTCTCACTGAGAGATGATGACTGCAGTCTCTGAAGGGAGAAAACTGAAGCACAGAGAGGTGAGGTGACGTGCTCAAAATGACACAGGACTTTTTATAGCAAAGCTCAGAAAACAGTTGAGAGCTCCTCAATCCTCTTGGTCTTTGTCCATGAGATCATACTTCCTTTGATATGCACTGAAGTTGTATTAGGAGATCACAGAAGGATCCTTGCAGGTATTTAGCCTAATTTTAGCCCCAACATCAACTTTCAGAACATCCTTTTAAGAGAAAATGCCTGACAACCAGGACACTGCAGCAAGCTTGATGGAATGGTGCTGGCTTTAGAACAGGCTCCAAATGGGCTCGTAATATTTCACTAAACAAGGCTCATAGATAAAACATACGTATGACACAGTTCTTTTTATAAAGAGAGGTTTTTATGGGCCAAATGCTGATGAGCCTCATGAGATTACCAAATAGTCCAAAGGGAAGTGCTTGGAAGCCATTTTCTTGGGACAAAGAGAACCAGTCTGGAAAAATGCCATGAAGACAAGACTCTGGGGACTGATCAACCCTCCCTCAGGTCCTAGCTGTAGAGCAAGCTGTTTTTTCCATTCATCTTTTCTTCCACGGAGTACAGCCCCTCTGGATCTAATTCGAGGAGTGCCAAGGAGGAGAGGGGAGGTGCCACCTGCCCTCAGTTCCAGTTGTTTCATCAGTTCCTCACAGCACACTCACAAGCCAAAGTGACACAAATGAGTTAATTTCCATAGTATACTGAGGCTAATTGGAAACAGCTCTCAGGCCCTGTAAAGCATTAAGCCAGACTGCAAGTGATAATTGCTCACCTGCTGCATGGGCCTATAAGAGTCAGTGCATTAAGTAGTACATGGGGTTTTATCACTTCCCCAGGACAGCAGGGGCTGGCCTATTTCCAGCACCCATATCCTTGAAAGCAAGAGGCCGGATTAGGCCTGTGGTTTATGGGCACTCAGGCAGGTGATATGGGACCTGTATTCCAGCTTTTGTTACATGTTCCCTTGAGCTAGGTAAGCCTTTTCTCCAGCATGGCCTGTGGTATCAAGCTGGCATAAATAGCTTGCTGTCTTCTTGTAGGCCTGGAAGGGAGGATTAGTACTGTGGTGCAGAGTAAAAGTACAGATACTTGGAAGTATAAGCGGCCTAAAGTCTTCATAAGGGCCTAGGCCTCTATTGCAGGTGTTTGGGCTGCGAAAGTGTTAGAGTCTCAGTCTTTTTAGTGTAGGTTCCAACAGCTCTAATTTTTATAGCTAATCATTGTTCTGTTTTATCTTGTTCTTCCTTTTCTTTACTAGAAAAGCCAGACATCTCTGAGAAGATAAAAGCGGTCCTTTGCTTGAGAATGGGAGGTAAGATTGTTGGTTTGGAGGGTTTTGATACATTTTCTAAAGATGTTATTCAGGAGAGTCTGAAATAGTAGCTTTTCTTAGAGAGATGAGAAATATCTGGGAATTGCAGCAGAACTTCACTCGGGGCTGAAATAACAGAATAAAAAATGATTAGAGCTTGACATGAACTGCTACCTCAGACCAAATCTCCCAGCCACGTTTTTGGGTGATCATATTGTGTTGGCACTAATTGTGGCTTTTATTAAACAAAACAAATGGGTGATTCAGGTTGGCTCAGAGTTATCATGGTATAATGGCATCTGAGTTGTGATGTATATCTGAGTATTTCCTGAAGAAGATGTCATCTTAATGCCTTCAGAAATAGTGGGAATTAGTGCAGCTTTTCAGAATGACCAAGAATCTACAACTTCAAAACAATGAAAATTATGCCAGAGAAAGGATTTAAACATCTACAGGTAACTAACTCTGTCAAAACCACCAGAAAGCCTTTTCTTTTTTTCCATGAGGTTCTTACCACTTTGATTTTTGAAATATGGAGATGAAAGCAGGCTAACTTCTAGGCTTTTCCACTGGTGCTTTGACATTTGGAGACTGAGACAAGATCCAGAAGCTTAGAGTCCAGCAGACATGTAGTAATGAGTACGTGCCAGAAGCTTGGGACTGTATTAGATTAGCTTGAACACAAGGAAAGGGGAAAGAGTTCCGAGCTGTTCTGTCAGTGAAATGAAGCATCCTTTTCCCTGGATCTGTCGTGTCCTGACAGTCCCTCATTAATAGTATGTTCCTATCTGGGGGTCACAGCAGGAATGTGGCTCTTGGAAAAACACAGATACAGGTTTCTTGCTGGTGAGAGCTGAGAAGATGCTCTTACCTAGGCAGACTGGTACAAAGGGGAAACTGTTTCCTGATAATGAAGTTATTTAAGCAGTTTCTAATGAAAGCATTTCTGTAAGGAGAACAAGCAGTATCTGCATTTGTTAACAAGTAGGAAATGTTTTATTGCCCATGAACTCCTCGGGAATGACCCATTTTTCAGGTGGTCTGACTGTCAGATGCCTGATCTTGATGGATGATGCTAAGCATGGACATAATCACCATCCTGGTCTCAGAACCAGCCAGTAAGATATGTTAAGATTTTCCAAATGTTTCTCCAACAATAAAAGGAAATGTAAAGTTAATCAAATTGTCATGAGAGATCAGAGCCCAGCAAGGAGGGACTAAGACTGACATTTGAAGTAGAAGCACTAATAAAACAGACAGCTGCTCGCTGATCCTATCCATACTTGTGTTCAATTTAAACAAGTTAAGGATGAATGGGGTTTGCAGAGGAGGGGCAGGGGTGCTGTCGTATTCGATGTATGTACCAGCCATTTAAAGAAAGCAGGGAAGTGGTAAATCTCTAGCTGCATGTGAATATCATGCCTCAGCAGAGAGTTTCTGCAGGCATCTCTGTTGGCACGTTCAGAGCAAGATGCCATCCTGCTCTTCCACCCTTACCTATGCCTGCTTGTTGCATAGACAGAAGCTGGATAAAGTTAGTGCCTGGTACCTTTAGATTGATTTATTGCATTGTGCTCAGCCAAATGAATTCCAGCACCTAAATGCCATCAAGATAGTTAAAAAAATAAAAGTAGTAAGGTTGAGGTCAACTCACTTCCTAGCTTTCCAGTTATCAATATGGTATTCCATGTGGGCATGTGTGTGGCTTTGAGCAGCTGTTTCTTTCTGAAGATCTCCCTTGATGCTCACTAAATTTGCAGAACACAAGAGTCCCAGGATGCTCTTTGGAGAAGGTATGGAACAAAGATGAATGCCGTGGCCTTCTCTGCTCTGAGTGGTAGAGGTACAAGGCCTTGTCAGGTGCCTTTCATGTTGAGCTGGATTGTTGTGTGCCAGTGTGCTTTTTCTACCTAGCTATGTTGTCAGGTGAGTTGGAAGGAATTCCATGTGTGACAGAGCCATGAACTGCAGTTTCCATGGAATCATTTCAGTAGGAAACGCCCTTTAAACTCATGGAGTCCAACCCCTCCCCTCACCCTGCCAAGCCCACCCCTAACCCATGGCCCTCAGCACCTCAAGCTCCATGGCTTTGCAATAGCTCCAGTCCTCTGGGGTAACTTGTGGCTGTTTTCTCTTGTCCTATTATGGCTTGTTACTTGGGAGCAGAGACTGACCCCCCCCCACTACAGCCTCCTGTCAGGCAGTTGCAGAGAGTGATCATGTCTCCCCTCAGCCTCCTCCAGGCTGAACGTTCCCAGCTTCCTCAGCTGTTCCTCTTGTGCTTCAGACCCTTTGTCAGCTTGGTTGCCTGTTTTGATCTCTTCGGCATTCTAAACACCACACTGCACTGTTTCTGTCATGCTGCCTTACCCAGGAACCATTTTACTGACAGAGGGGATGTTTTTACCCTTAAATCCAAGCATTCATTTTCTACAGCAACCCTTCAGCCACTACCCTCCAGGCACTGGTTGGACTAAAGGCCTGACTATGAGAAGCTTCTCTGTTACCCATTACTCATCCCCCGAGCCAGCCTATGTCATGTTTTGTTCTGGATAAATACCATCAGGAGGCAGAAGCACTCCTGTTTCCTCATGCCTTTCATTAGATCCCACCTTGCAAGGGTTGGTTCTGCTGCAGGGCAGTGATGGGGTCAGGACAGGCAGCCAGAGTGGCTGCTGGTTCAGTCCCAGCCCATGGGCCAAACAGATGAAGCAGCTCAATGTGCTGCTTCCCACTGTGCCCTGCAGCTCCCCGGCCACAAAGCCCCTTCTCTCTGGTGTGTCGGGTGACCCTTGCCTGCCTCTTTACGTTTATTCTTTGCAGTTCCTTCCTTTATCAGATTAACTTTAATTAGTGAAATCAGAATCACATGGAGCAGGGAGGAAATGTTCTAAATGTGGTGGATTTCTTTCCAGCCAAGGAAAAATCGAGGTGTATTACATGCTCCCAGAAGGACTTGGGTGAGGTTTTGTCTACAAAACTGTGAGTGATAAAGCACTGGGGAGCTGTGAGTGTGTGACAGGGCCAGAGAAAGCCAATGTCCTTGGGCAGATATGTTTGCAAAGCGGTTGCACGTTGAACATGTACAGCAACAAATAGGTAGAGGCTGGAGATGTCCATCCAAGTCCCTTGGAGGTAGCGTGAACCAAAGGCTGGAGGGATGTTCTGCAGCCTGTGCCCCACAGACTGAGTTAGTCTATGAACCAGCTGCAAAACACCCATGTGCATGAAGTAAAAGAAGGGGAAAAATGAAAGCAATAAACCATTTTTATTTGATAGTGTGGCAATGTGGGACAGGGTAATGTGTACAGGGAGAATATTCAGGAAAAAGTAAAGCAAAATTCAGAAAAAGTAAAACAAACTATTCTGTGAAACAGCAGGACAGAGCAAAGGGCTGGGACACAAACAGCCTGAGCGCTGCTCCCAGTTCTGCCACAGCCCTGTCCCCTTGGAGCATTTGTCCAAGGGCCAGGGGTTGTGAGCATTGCCCTTAGTGCCTCTCAACATTGTGCTTGTGTCCCAGTAATGCAGCAAGGGGCTGACACATAGCATCATGGTCTTTCCTTGCTCACATTACTGCTGTGTCTGCCCTCATACCAAATCTCTGAGGGGTTTCTTTTTTGTCTTTCTCATCTTTGATTCAGGGCTCTTGCTCACTGTATGTGTTTTCAGTCTGTAACAGCGTAACAGATATGTGGCCTCTGTTTGCTGCAGTGAGGGATGTTTTTGAATGCATAATTTTGGGAATCTCTCTAACTAAAGAAATTCTCCATTGCTGTTAGCCAAACCCTGCTTCTGATTGAAACCCCTATTTATGACACCTTTTAACACTTCCACCTTAGATCAAGGGCCTAGTCCTGAGTTCTGAGCTCAGTTGTCCCTGTGTTTTTCCTGGGCTGAGGGGCTTCCCTGAAATGAACAGTAAAGGACCTCTGGAGCACCTCCTCTTTGCTGTCACTAGAGACACGCACATCTCCCAGGGAATCCACATACCTGCATGCTGACCTGCACACTGGAGCAACCATGCAGCTGCAGTCACTCTGGCTTCCAAGAAGTGTCATGAGCTGTTCAGTGAGTGAGATCTCATCCAGAACACTTCCTGAGAGTGCTGGGCCTCCTGGCTGCACTGCTCCCTTCCCCAGCTAAGAGACCTGAATGGGATTTGCTCAATGAGAGCGTGTTAGGGTAAGGAGAAGCCTAAGGAGATGAGTACTCTTTTATGGTAAAGATCAGAAGGGATATGAAAGTGAAGGCTCCCTTTATCTGTTCAAGATATGTAGCATCTTCTGAGAAGAGCTGAATTGGATAAAACTATCCTCCTGTGGCAATCAAAGCCAGTGAGAAAATGAGTCTCCCTGCATCATTTTTTCAGCTCATTCTCATGTCTCTGCATAGATATCTGATACCTCATTTACCTGCTATTCACCTGCTGCCAACAGTGGCAGGCTAATATGCTGAAAAAGAACTCCAAAAAGTGTCTGAATCTCCCCCTCCTCCTCATTTCTTTCTCAGTCTGTTTTGTTCATTGCTTGTTCCTCTTTGCAGTTGTGCACTGCAAGCTTTAGGGCACTCACTGCTCCCCACTGCCCTGCTCCAAGCTCCTGCCTGGGGCTGCTCGTCTGCAGCCAAGTACCATTCTCCTTTCCTCAGGCTCTCATCTGTCAGGCTGCAGCTATGGCACAGAGCAGGAAGGGAAACACCTAAGTAAAAACATTCAGTACCTCAGAAGGAAGATGACTTTGGTGGCGTGGAGAAGGCGAGACAGTAAGGGTGAAGCAAATCAGAACCTGATTCAAACTGCAGTGATGGAAGGATGTGGTGAAGGGCAGTGGTGGTTCTTCACAAGGTTTACAATAATCTGCGAGAGCTCCAGTGGCTCCAGCTGTCATCTCCAGCTCAGCACTCGCCTGGACTCATGAGGATGAACATGAGGCACCCAAGCTCCCCATGCCTGCGAGGGCTTTCTCTCTCATGTAGAGCACATGCAGAAGATGACAGTGGCGTGTAACACTAAACAAACTTTGCTGCTGATGAATAGTTGTGGCTTCTCTTGGCCTCATGGCACCAATGAAATCCTCTCAGGCAGAGTCACAGGGCTCAGGCACAACTCACTGCACACCAGCCAAGCATCTGGCTGCCTTAAACCTGTAGCACACCTGGGGAGGCCCCCAGGGCTCGAGCTCCAGGCAGGGAGCCTGACCCAGTACAGCCTTCTTGTTTGAGGAGTGTCCGAGGGCCCAGCCTGGACCAAGAGGGCTCAGCTGATAGACAGTAACACCAGCCCACATCTGAGCCCTCCATGGGGTTTCCCCACTGCATAAGCCCATGACCCTTTTCATGCTTTCATTGAGGTGGTTTGTGGGCCTCTCACAGGTGCATCTCATATAGGAGTGCAGCAAACTGCCCCTGGCTGCTCCTCGAAATCAGTTCCAGATGTATCAGAGTAGAGCTTCGCTTCAGAGGAATATTCATGTTTTCAGGTAGGGCCCAGTCTATGACAACTCAGAACATTTCCTACACTCATGGACAACAGCCTTTATTGCAACTACTCTTACTTCAAATCTTTCTGTTTCCCTCCAGTCTTGGTGCTACATGCTAATATGAACAGTCTGAGTTTCTTCTTGCTATCCCTGTTCATACAAGGTTCAAAGTTTCCTTTGTTGCTGAGAGCAGCTTCCCTCTGTGTCTCTCTGTCTGTGTACTTTAAAGCCTTTCTTCTTTCCATCTCTGCTGAGACACCCTTCTCTTGCCATGTGTTCCTGATGATAGAAATCACCCTTTGATTCTTGTGCAAACCAAATGATTCTCTTGCTCCATCCAGAGCTCTCCTTAACATGTTTCAGACAAAAATATCCAATTTTAGATTCTTTTCATGATCTGTGTGATTTTGATATTGAAACCTGATCATGTTTCACAAGCAATTCCCAAGGCCCTCACCACTCTGAGTTTCGAGCGTGCTCCACCAGCTCTATTCATGCCATGCCAAAGCTATAGGAAAAGCTTTAAAATCCACTCCTGGCTTTAAAAAGTGGGACCTAAAATCTGTGGGTGAAGGCAGAAGGCCTTCCTCACGTTTGAGCCTGACTTGGCTGCCTGTGGATGGCTGCACAGGTGAGCACTGACATGCATGGATGTCTTGGTGGGAGAGCAGAGCTGAGGGGTGCAGCTCGTCCTGCTTATCCCATGCCATGGTTTTACTAGAAAAAGCCAAGCAATCTGTTTGTCAGTGTCCCACGCTGCCTTCCACTTGCCACTGAATATCAAATGCTCTGGTTTCTCATAGCCAGATGCTTGAACTATTCCATTTTTCACTCTGACCACTTCCACAGCACCACTGCAAAGTTAATGCAAGAATCTGTAAGTGCAAGGGCAAAGTAAAAGGAATGTAGCTTAATATCCAAGCAATTAGCACAAGGGTTATTGTGCTGAAGGCATTATTCATTCCTAATTATCTGAAGCTGCTGAAAAATTCCTAGGACTGTCTCCAATAGGGTGCAGGAATCAAAGCCCACACACAGAATGGCAGCATGTTGCAAAGGCAAGAGGAGAAGCGGTTGGCCCACTCTCACACAGTTTCTCAGCCCTGGCCTGGGACTTCTTGCAAGTAGTACGAGAGCCAGCTGCTTGCAACTGAGACCTGTTTATTTCTGGTGGGCATGTTCCTGAGCTCACAAAAATAAGATAATGAGGAGGAAGGAAACGGGAAACATATCTGCATGTTCAGTCGCATTGGTTAATTTGGGCCATGTTTCCTGTGATGAAAAAAAGAGATAGTAACAATAATAACTTCTGGGTCATATTTGGAGAAGGAGGGAGGGAAGGAGGGAGAGCAGGAATGTGGTTGGATTTTTCAAACAGAAGTGCCACCCCCAAGTTCAATACACTTAACAGTGTATAAGGTTGTTTCACTGAACATGTGTATTGATTCACCACACTTGAAAGAACAATATACATTGGGCACGTCAGCTTCCTGCAGAGAAGACAATAAATTCTATATAATTCAATAAATTGTCATCAAAAGATGAATTACAAATCTACTTTCTCCTGTCAAGGGCAAGGCAAAGCTGGCAATGTACAGAAACCATATCTAGGGTTTACTTTTCTAAGTTTATGGAAATTTAGTTTCCTACTCCCTCAGGATTTTTCTCTCTCGGCTGAAGAGAGGAAAGGCTCCAGCTACTTTGCAGCTGCCTTTTTTTTTTTTTTTAGGGCCTGCCTTTGTGCAACAGATGGGCAGGACTGTGGGTGTGATGCTCCAGGCCAAATCCAGCATTACAGCCCCAATATTGACATACACTCCCCTAAACAGGAACTAACGAAAGCTCTGTTTGACAAAGTGCTCAGGAGCTGCTTAAGAGAATCAGCTTCTCTAGCTCTAAACATTGCTCCTTGGAACAAGATGAGCTAAAGTTTTCTTGGGGACCGATGCCCAGCTGTCTCTTGCAGCACACAGTTTTCTGTGTGGAGTTTTCTTTGCTAGCTGAGTTGTTGATGTATTTTCTGCTTGGAAGATGGGTTCTCTCATGGGCTATCTTGTCATAGGAAGGTCTCTGAAATCAGGTGCCACTAACAGCTCCTTCCCAGTCCCATGACAGGGCAGACCTAGGCTCTGATGCTTGGGAACTATTGTCCACTGCACTTTTCAGGGTGTAACACACAGAGAAATGCAATGTGTTTTGTTTGACTGAGGAACGAAAGACTTTTTCACCATCTCTCTCCCAGCTGACAACTTTGCCGTGTTCACTAACTAGTGGGTTACTTCTGGTTTTCTTGCCTCTTGCTGTCCCCTCTGCCTCCAAAATCATGTCAAGACATCAGGAAGTGTGTACAAAACCCAAACCATCTTCATTTTAGTAACCTGTCCAAGTTCTGTTGCTAGATGCTGTATTAAGGATGAGACACAGCTTTTCAGTGTAGCAGAAAGGGGCCTTCAGAAGGGAATGCCAGTTCCTCACCTAACTGTGTCAGGGGGTCAGACATATGTCATGCCCATCTTGGGCAGAAAGGAGAACATTTTAAAGTGTGATTTAGGCAAATCCTGCTTTAAATCAGTATTATTTCGATTTAAGTGACGTTAGGAATCTAAACCAAAAAAAAAATACGTTCATTGGGATATTTTCTCTGGGTTAGCACAAGTAGTGTCATGATGCATATGAGTCAAAAGGGCTGCACTCATGAATATTGTGAACACAGCGCAGCAAAACACAGGGACCAGGTTTTGATCCAGTCAGTGCCAGGGTCCAGCTTGCCCACGGCAAACCCAGGGCTGCATTTGGGCAGCAAATGGCAGCTCTTGTTCCATTTAATAGTGGAAAAAGACTGGTTAGGTTTTTCCCTTTTTTTTTTTTTTCCTAAGCAGACGTTTGAACAGTGCTGCTGTTCCAAATGTCCTGATCACAGGGACTCTCTTAACCTCTGTTTACAAGACAAAATGTGTCCTAGCATTGAGTTTTAGAAAATGTTGTGTTTTTTAAATGGAACAATTTTGGGGCTTCTCTTTTAGCAAAAAGAAATTGTTATTATGACCAAAAAAAACCAAAACCCAAAAATGTTGGTATTGGGGGGGAGTGGGGATAATAATTCCTGAAGCTACAGATTTTAACCAGCTTTTACCAAGATGTTTGCTTTTCTGAACTGATGAATGGGGTACATCTGTGTAGCATTGCAAGACAAAGAGTAGATAGGAGAAATGGCACTTTTTCTAAGAAGGAAAAAAAACCCAACTCCTCTCTTCACCATTCCAGAGGAAATTGTTAGTGACAATGAGCCACAGACTGTGAACTAAAAATTCCTTGCATTTGAAACGGTTTGATTTTTTCTTATATATATGTTTTACTTCCAGCTCTGACCACCCACAAGGGAAAGGAAAAACAGAGAAGAGCATCCAGCTTACACAAAAAGATTCCTGCAACAAAAGGACCCTTTATTAGCTGCACTGATTATAAGGTATCTCTCCTACCAGTTTCCAGGGTATGGTCAGCACTGTAGCTTGGAGGTCAGGAGATCAGATCAACAGTCCTGATTCTGAGAGTAAAACATCACTGACTGAACTGAAGAGTCAAAACCAAAGAAATACCAAATCTAACAGATTGAGCTTTTAACTTTTTTCCCTCTTCTGACATTCAAATAGGAAATACAGATTATTAATGTTTATTGGGGTAGAAAACCATTGCATTCGGGTATCACCATACTTTAATTCCTAAATCCTTGTCCATTTCGTTTTTACTTCAGAGGCAAATAGATCTGCAGAAGCCTGCTAGGATTGCTCTGATCACTGTACAGATAGCATTCTCTCTGCATTCCTAAATGACAAGGAAAATAAAGGCTTTGCTGGTATCACTTCCAATTTGAAGTTAAGGAAGCACCTGTCTTAAGCAATAGTTGTCATTTTTGAAGACTATTTTCTATCCAAGGCTTTGTAAATCACTATCCACTTTGGATTCCCTCATTTTGAGGCTTCTGCCTTGTGCCACTCCAGAGTGGGGTTGACTTCTCCCAGCTTAAGTGGCCCAGGCTTCTTAAAAATCAGACCAATTAGCAAAGCATGTATGAAAAGAATCTTGTACCCTTCTACTGATTCCCCAGCTAAGTCTTCATCAGAGACATCTTTCTCCTGTTTCTCTCATACTAGTTGTGCATTTTTTTATCATATAAAACATAATTCTCAGGTTTGTGTTGATGGCTGTGGATATTTCTATCCTGCAAGGGAGCAAACTGCAGAGGCATCTGAGCTGCTGTTGCCCAGAGTTGGCACGTTTCTGTATCTGTGCAGCACTGAAGGGATGATTTTTCCAGCACTGACTTGAAAGCAGTCAAGCCTTGTTTAGGAGGAGATGTGCTCACTTTCATAAGCCCTCTTCTCTCAGGATGAGCATACCAGCAGCACTCTCAGACCACAGACACCTCAGAATTGTACCTCTGGTGTGCTCCACTGAGTAGCTCAACCCGCCTGAGCAACAACTGAGCAATGCTTCACTCAAGCCTGCACTTACTGAGGCCAGCCGACCTTGCCTGAGCAGCTTCACAGTGACTGGGCAAACAGATGTGTTTCTAGGTGAAGAGCTGGGGTTCTCTTGCTTTGCAGACTGCAAACCAACCCATCCAGCTTGCAGTGATCATGTGCAAATTGCTGCCACCAAGGGTTCCACCTCTTAGCTTATGTTTTCTTTCCCTTCTCTCAACAATGTCAGTCCAGTGTCACTCTCACTATTGTGTTACATCTCTTCAGGGGTACCCCAAAGACCTTTCATCCTTTCAGAATGAGATAAGCTTAAAGGAACAATACTGCCATGGCTTTTCAAGCAGGATGGCTTGATGAGAGTGCAGTGCCTGTGCCATGTTCTGCCATAAGAGCGAAGTTACAACCTGCACAGGAAAGGCTTTCGCTTGTGGTGGCAAGGTATCTTTGTAGCTATCTGACAGAAGCAGAGCAGAAACTCCCTGACCAGTGACTCCTTGGGGATGCTTCTACACGTGCAAATGAAAGAATCTGGGAGTGAGTGTATCTGGCAAACGTCAGTGTTTTCCCTTTTTTCTGCAGTTTCAAATAGATCAATCTAAGTAAGGCTGTAAACAAACAAGAGATCTCACCACAAATGAGAAAATGTAACACCAGAAGTCCAAGGTTCTTCCTTTTTTTCAGCAACATCTTTCATGGTTTTCCATGTGTAACTGAGAAGTAGTTGTGCTTTGAAAATAAACCTCTGTGGAAAATGACTGGTAGGAGCTTTTGTCCTCTGCAATGGAAAAAAAGCGGTAGTAGAGAACTCTTGGGCCTGGTTTGTGTCACTATGGAAAAAAAGAGAGAGAGAAGGGATCCATGATGGCTCTGTTCCTCTGGCATGGGTAAAAGGAGTCTGGTTTGATATATGATATCGAGGAATATTTCCTCGTAGGCTCCAAACCAGAGAAGTTCTTGTTAAGCCCTTGGAGATGAACAGTGGGAGATCCTGCCTCAGAACCTGGAAAATACAAGGTTGGAAGTTTCATCTTTTGCTTGTGTTTAATAAGATGAGCAATACTGGTTGCTAAGCTTTGTAATATGCCAAGCATGTTCTCCTCGCTTTGTTACACATCCCAGGGAAGGCCAAAGGATGAGAGTGAAATTAGAAATATTCCTGTCAGGTAATGAGGAGCCTGTTTGGATGTATGAGTGATACCCTTGGTATAAGAACAAGAAGAACTAAATAGAAATCTAATTTTGTTTCTGGAGGGAACAAACAACTCATGTTTTTCTAATTGAATTATTTTGCTAAATGACAACTTGAACTGGAGCCTAGGTACCAATGATTCTTGTTTTTCTCTCCATGCATAGCATTGCTGGTTTCGCATATTATGTCCCATTTGTACTGTTATATTTGGTAGGATTCTCCTATGTTTATTTTCCTCTATCTGCCAGAAGTTTTGTACATTGGATTCATTGAAACCAATGTGAACAAAAGTGTTTGTAGTTCCTCGTTGCTGCTCTGCTGCCTTGACTTCACGGCCCTGCCTGAGACTCATGGCCTTAAGAGTTGGCAAGCTGAGAAATCAGCCCAAGGAGAACTTGAAACTGCAGCAGTGCAAATAGTTGTGGTCATTGTGAGTTTAAGGTGGGGAAAACAAAGGGAAAAAATGATAGGTCTAAGCAATATTGGAGTTATGAAGTCAGTGTCACCCAAGAAAGAGATCATGGGACAATGACTCATTGTTCCACTGTCCCAAGACCAAAGATCTACTGTCCCCCTTAATCATGACTCTTACATCCAAGTATGTCCCTCTGAGAATTTAATCAGGAAAGTCTTGTGGCTACTGTTAGACAAACAAATCATACAAAACAAGTGTAGCTCCTTCTGGACCAGCTTAGGACTCTCTCTACCCCAGTCTTAGTAAGTAACAACTGAAACAGTAATACCTATCCACCTTTAGAGTTTCAATTACATTGTTTTATTCCAAGCTCTCAGTGTTAGTAAAGATTGAGATTCAGGTTAAAATGTTTAAAAATGACTTCTCACACTGCAAAATAAGTGTTAGTTAATATGCAGTGGAAACTTGCTCAGTGGCATGGCTTCTTCAGCTTTAGTATGAGCAGAAGGCTCGTATCAGAAACAGAATCCACCCAGCTTCAGCGAACAATAAAATAGCCCTTTGTGATCTAGACAATATCTGACAACTGACAAGGCCCCAAAGTGCACGTAGAGCAAAGACAAACCCACAGCAGTACTGCAGGAGGGCACTCTCCAGCAAGGACTGCCCCAGGCTGAGGAGCTGTCTTTTTAATTTGCTCAAGGATGCTCTTTTTGTTGTTGTTTTTTAATTAAACTTGCTGGAGTTTAGCAGTTAAGTACCTGGACACTGCAGTAACCAAGGTATGATCACACGAGAGCATCTGCAAACACCAGATTCCTGTGACTGGCTGTAGCTCCTCTCTTGTCCATCTGCATTCCCCCCAAAGTGCGTGAAAATATATTCCCCTCCCAAACCTCTGCTGAATGTGTCATCTTGGGAGCACACCCCCATCTCCCCCAAATGTCTGGTCTGATGTATTTTGAAAGGCATTAATCTTTATCACTGATGGCAACAGGTGCTTGAGCTTCACGTTATCAGGCAGCCACTTCTTCTCACTGTGATCTTTTCTGTGATTAGGGTATTGGATACCTTTTCCTGCAGGTTTCCAGAGGAGCTGCCTGTGGCCCACAAGGCCATGGCTCATCTCACACACAGATGCAGTGGGGTCCAGCTATCTCAGTCTCTTTTACCATCTCTTATACCTCCTGTTGCTCTGTGCCAATGATTCCTTGGCATATAAGAGAAGCCTTTTGGTCCAGGTGTTAATTGACAGTGGCTGAACATGAGGCAGCAGTGTGCCCAGGTGGCCAAGAAGGCCAATAGCATCCTGGCTCGGATCAGCACTGGTGTGGCAGCAGGACCAGGACAGGGATTGTCCCCCTGTGCTGGGCCCTGATGAGGCTGNCCCCTTAATAGAGGGGAACCTGCTTCAGCAGGGTCTTGGGGTGGATGAGCTCTGGAGATCCCTTCCAATCCCCCCCATTCTGTGATTCTGTGATGCAAGGCAGCATTCCTCCAGCTCCATCCAGAGCAGGAGCTGAGAAGAGCCCTCTCCCTGGTTCCATGGACTGGGAATTTGGGGCTCCACAATGTTGGGTACCCACTCCTACCCACTGCTGCCCCACTCTTCCCACTGCCTGTGGGAAGTAGCCACTGAAATGTGAGCCGCCTGACCTGGTGTGAAAGGGATTTCACTGGTGTTAGGACACTTGATGACAGAAGGGAGGGAGGATGGAAATTAACTCCTTCCATTTTTTGGATGCAAAATGAGTGCAGACACATTGCTTTAATATCTTCTTTGTAACTCATTTCCTCCAGTAAAGACTGAAGACTTGATGCTTTATGTGTCTCTGGGTTTATGCCAGCAAACTATTTGCAAACTCACCCATCTGGAATAGACAGGGGTCATTAGTCGTTCTGATCCAGCTTTTTGTATCCTCTCCAAGATCGGCATTAGCTCTATATCAATACTGAGAGTTAACCTGCTCCTCTAAGAGGTGATTTAACTGGTTTATACAACAGCCTTTACCTTTTCTCATCATCAAGACCTTGTCTTTCTCGGGCTGATGTCTTGTCTGCCACCAGTAAGGAGCTACGATTTGAATCCGTGGATAAGAAAGATTCCTGCATAACCCCACAGTGACAAATCTCAGCTGCTGCTTATGGAGTGCAACATCAATGCCTGTAGTTATGGGCTCACCAAAAGTCTCTACACGGAGGGAGGAAACTGCTTGGCCTGGGATTAAGGTCAATTCTGCTTGAAATGTGTCAGCCGCTCCTCCCTCCCAGCAAGAACCCCAGGCTCAAGGATTGCCAGGTCTCCTTTGCAGAGCCTCCTGCCCAGACACTTTATGGGACTTGGATCACATCCAAACCTGAAAAATACCTGGGACCAGTACATATCTCAGAGGGAATGAGCAACAGGCTAATGCGCTCTCAAAGGGATTGCCCACAAGCAAAGAGCCTGCTTGCACCATGCTCCTTGTTGCCAGAGTCCTTGCTGCTCACAGGATTCCTGCCTACCGTGAGCAGAGAGAACAGGAGACAAGGCTGCTGCATCTTCCTCACTCTTGATGTTGCCACCAGGCATTTCAGATGGGTAATCACAGCATGCCAAGTTTTCTCCCAAACCTTCTGTCTGCTATGTGATTCAGTCATGCATATTGCCTGCTTAAAGTAAATTATGTTTGGAGTTTGTGTTCAGGAGCTTGGAGGCCATTGGGCAAGAGGCTCCTGCAGATGAAAGTCTGTTATTAGTGTTTGTAACGTTGAATACCACCTGTAAGCACTATGTAGTGTCAGCACATTTGTCCCTGCAGGGAAAGGAAACTTGGTTGTTGAGTCCCAGAGCCAGTGCCATATGGTTTGGTGCTTACTCAGTGTAGAAAACACAAAACTGCACGTTTTCCATTAGAGGGCTTAGTGACACTAGACCCCATTTAAGATTCAGTTGTAGCAAATTGAATTTATTTGGAAATATACACGACTCAAACTGTCTTTTAACTGCATGTCTGTGCTATGTATGTTGATGGAAACATTTAACCCATTTAGCTTGGAGTGTTCTGTCCAAGGCCTGCTGAAACAGGGGATTCAAATGTTTGTTCATCAGTGAGGGTACACCATGCCCAGGGCTGACAGCCAGCCCTTCCCTAAAGAAGCTGCTTCTGGAATTAAACTTGGGCTGGAAAAGAAATGTTGCCTGAGATCGAGAAATCTATTGAACCAGATAAGGTCTCCAGTTGTGCAAGAACAATGAAACCTTTGCAAGGTAGGATTGCCACATCATCTCAAGTTTTTTCATGTCCTGAACAGAGCTGATTAACAGGGAATCCCAAGTAGTTCTTACTGCATTGGAGAGTCTACCTTTTCTTTTTTTGAGAGTCAGTAGGAAGGGTTATCTTGACTTGAAGCCATCGTTTTTAAGCTTGTCTCATGAAGACTGTGCACACAGCTCCTTAATATCACTGTTCTGAATTTCAGTACTCAGCTCTGACTCCTCCCAGGAGGATGAGCATCTCTTATCAACACCTTACTGTGTCACTCTGAGACCTGATGGTCAGTACATGGCAAAGCCCAGAACAAAACAGTAACGTTCTCATTTTCAGACCTGTTTGTCACTTACAGTTCTATGAAATGGCCTTATAATTAATGCACCTACTGTACTTTTTGTACAGCCTAGAGAGTGCTGCAAAGTCATGTGGTTGGGTGGATTTTTCTCTTTTGGTCTTGGCAATGCAAACAGTTATTTAAGATTATTCTGCAGTGAGAAATGGTTCTGTTTTCAGTTGCCTGTCAAGCTCTAACTCAAGCTTTGGAGTTCTTTTTCTCCTGGATCCACTGGTGGAATCATAAGCTACTCCTGTAGACTTAAATGCTGTCTTCTAACATCATCCTTATGTAAGACTGTTGCAGAAGAAATGGAGGCTGTCAGTCTTGGCAGACCTGAAAAAAACCCAGGCTTTGATTCACGTGAAAAATGTTCTTGTCAATTACTGTCTTTCATACCTACTGCAATTCTTCCCTTTAAGGCATAAGCCCAGCTCAGCTGCAATATAAGACTCCTAAAATAAATTCACAACAATGAATTCACACCTATTTGCAAAATAGGTGACAAAATAGGTGGTTTCTCTTTGTCTACTTGGTGGTTCCTACTGTGAAAACAGGAAAATTGTCTGACAGCCCATCAGACCTAATGAGCTGGGCAGCATGATCCATCTTGTAGCTATTTGCTGAGATAAAGCAAGGACTTTCCTCCCCTTACCACACAGTCTCCTTCAATGGGTTACTGACACACCATAATGGTCAAGCTACTGGAAGTTGATCTTTTTCCTTGTGGGCATGCAATTGGCTATAAAGTACAGAGTTAGTAGTCCTAAATGGACTAATGAACCTGGTTAACTATGATCTAACATGTCGTATCGCATTGCAAACTAAATCTGTCTCAAAACACCAGGTTTCTCAATCAACCTGTCATTCTGATACCTGTTATTAAATCATCTCCCTGTTTCAATGTCGTATGGTCTATTGGGGCTGTCAGGTGAGCCAGTCCCATCACCCTGGGGCCATGGTCCTGTGTTGCTATGCAATTATCTCTGTTGCAGTTTTAGAATTCATTCTAATAAAGGTTTGTTTTGTACTGGGGGTAGAAGTGATGACACAAAAGGCTTTTTGTGCCACATCTTAGATGAGATACCTCAATCTTCAGGCTGTACACCCTAACTCTGCAAAAATATCCTTGTTGATCCATACGGGGAGGTGCTTAGTAGCACTGGTAGCCTCACTTGCAGCCATGTCAAGGAGACCAGAGCTTTTGATCTACTGTCTTGTTGTATCCTGACTTATCCACCAGGTTGACTTGCAGGATGGAATGGGTGACCTTATTAAAATCGGCCTTCTTTAGTAAGAACAGCTGCAGAGTCTCCTTTGCTGCTCTGAGATGACCATTTGCATCTCTTTGGAGGGACTTACACATGGCCTTCATGTTCATTTGCAGTGACACACGTGGCACAGTGGATGGATGCAAGAGCAGGGGGATTCTCTTTCTTATTCACATCCTTTTTATATCATTTGCCTTAGAGAGAAACTTCCAAGAGAAAAATGAGCAGTTCTTTCACTGGTCTTTCTTAGCAGAGAGTTGCATGACAGAAGGAATGAATGAAATGCCAGATTAGACTGCTGGTACTCATGACTAGATGCAATGACAGCCACTACCTTTTGCTTCCAAAGAAAGCTCAAATGTCACACAAAGCACCTGTCTAATTGTGCAGTAATGTACAGAAATAAGCTCTGGTGGAACCTCACATAGTTGCCTTTATGCCACTGAACATCAGATTTGCTTATCCTAAATACTACCAAATGCTAGTTACATATTTATTTAGCACTTTTTTTTAAAAACCATTTACCACGTTTGACTTAGAGCTTTCTGTGAGTGGGAGTTTCACACTCTGGCTGTAAATGCAGGTTTTTGTAAATCTTGGTTTGGATATAGAATTTATCAGCTGAAGATTATTTGGGGTAAGGAATCGTGTTTGGCAGTGGAAAGTAAAGAAAAATTCTGCATGTAAGAGAAACTTTCACCAGGACACTCCATATGAATACTTGTCTGAACATTTCCTTAAGTGAGTTGGCTCAAAGAATGAAGTTCCATTTTGGCTAAAATGTTTTCTCTGAAAAAAAAAAACAACCCACAAAACCACTTCTAATATCATCATAGTATCATTAGCCAGGACCATATTAGTTGAAGAAGTCCATGTAACACTGCACACAATAGACCAAAGGAACTTGTGATCTGGCAAGTTTGGTTTTCCTCTGGGTCCAGTTTATCAGAGGAGAGAGTAGTTGTGAAAAAAAAAAAGGATGTGTAATGCATTTACAAAGTGTGATGGGAATGGCAGAGTTTCAGCTGCTGGTCTTTAATTCCAAGCTGACTTAAAACAACCACGACAGTTTTGTGTGGCTAAGTTGACAGAGTTAATATCAGACATTTAGAAGACTGATAGGTTGTAGAGCCTGTGCATCTGTGTTTGTGGGTTTATTTGTTTTAAAATGGAACAGAGGGAAATTTTGCAGATTTCAAATCTGGAGAAAGCCTGGAGCCAGCCTTGGGCTCCCCTCTGAGCCAGCAGAGCTCCATACAGTGGTGCAGGTTCTGTGAGAAACATTGTCCTGCACCTGGGGAGGAAC
>WBNH01001160.1:0-34984 GCA_013401255.1 Urocolius indicus
AGCCCTTCAGTACACAGCCTCCAATGCAGCCAAAGAGCCAGAAAGGATTGATGTAGTGGCCAAAGTCAGGGATGCTCCTGAGAGATTAGGAGGGTGTAAGCACAGCCTTAGATTTTCCAGCCCTGAGCCACAGCAGAGCAAGGTGGGGAGCTGCACGCACCAGGCACTGCTGCACACACAGCACAGCTGCCCTCACGCTGCTTCTGCTGCGTGTGCTCCTGTGGCTCCTGACAGCTTTGACAAAAACACATTTAAAAGTGCAGACCCTTTCCTTGTACCTGTGCTTACTGTTCCAAGGGTTAGCTCCCCGTGCCCCCTGGGTTCTGAGGAGCAGGGAGCAGCAGTGTTTTGGGAACACCCTTTTGAGCTGGTATGTGATGAGAGTGAATTGCTTTTGCAGGTGAATGGGTATGTGGGGACCTGTGTCACAAGAGAATTAAAGATCAGATTGTTTTGGTTTTAGTGAAAAGGCTTGCACATGCATTAGCACAAGGCATCGCTGAGCTTGGACAAGACCCACCTTTGAGCTGCTGCTCCAGCTTGTCCTCAGGTCCAGGGGCTCATCTGTGTGTCAGGTGGCTGGGGGGCTGCAAATGAGCTTTTACCTGAACACTCGCTCTTCAGAAATCAAAGCATATGGCCCTTTCTTGCTCGTGTCTCCCCATGTGGAACTCATATTCATAATACTTGCCTTCATCTTCATAAAGGAAGAATTCCAGCCACATTCTGTGGCTGACAGTGAGGCAAACTGAAACAAAACACAAGGAACTGAGAGAGCAGTAAAACTAAGCCTAACCTGTTCAAGATGTGGTGTTCACCTTGCTCCTTTCCCACTCTCCCACAAAGCTCACCCCTTTGAAAGACCAGTACATACAGTGTCATGGTACATCTAGGTACAATTTGTTTTCCCATGTGAAGTCTCCTATTTTAGATACGATTTTCCAAGCAGGAGGTTACTGGAGCCATGGATTCACCAGCATACATCTGGATTGTCTGCTGAGCTGTTGTCAAGTGGAATGCCGCAGCCTAACTACAATACCATCACAATAAAATCAGCTTAATTAAAACAAGATATTGCATCCTGTAACAGAGACATTTGCAACCTCTGCATCGCTTGTGTGTGTAGAAACAACACCCTGGTGGACGTCCAAGTCAAAAAAGAGAAGGGTGATCACTTTGGGGTCATGATCGTCCTTCAAATCTCCCCAGGAAACCTGAGAAGGAACAGCCTTTATTTCATTTTCTAACCTTTGGTGTGGTCCATCCCTTCTTATCTTGAAGAAGCAATTACCTCTAAGGGTGGCCTTTAACGTGGGAGGAGTTTGGCGATGCAGTGTGGAGAAGATACGCACAGGGATTCGGGCAGAGGCAAGAAAACCCACCCAGTGTTGTGGCTGGTGCCAGTAGCATCATTCACTGATTAGACATCATCAGCATCATTCACCGATTAGGCATCATTAACTAATTTAGACACCTCAGCTGTAGAGAAGATGCAGAGAAGACTTTTGTTTGATTTGCCATGAAAATGGGAACTGGCATCAAAGTTTCAAGTGAAGTTTCAGCGTGACCCAAATGGCAAACAAGACTGGAGCAGGAAGGTGAATGCTGCTGATAAGAGCAAAAAAAGAGCTGTCTGCATGTACATTTACCTGGTGTTGTGGCAACAGGACACAACTGCCTGTCAAAAGCACCCAAAAAACGTGCTCCACGCAGCACTGAGCAGCTCCCAGAGCAGATGATGGTTACAGAAATGCGACCGGCTCTGTCAGGGGGCAGCGGTGAGGCCACAGCCCGTTCCTGTGCTCACAGGGTCGCTTTTAATTCAATTGTAGCCTTCCATTACTGAGGAAATAAATGTGGGAGGAAACTGAGGACAGACACAGAGAAGCAAATCAGGGCTAGGAAACAGGAGATACAGGCTTGCTGCATCTTGTTTGGCTCCGTGGGGCTTTAGGAGGGCTGTCATCTATCATGCTATTTATTCCCCCTGCCATGTGCTGGGATGAGAAGTCCATTATGATATCGATCACTTGCCTCTGCTCAGCTCCACGCTCTGCAATGCTCAGCACAGCTGAAAAAGCTTTACAAGTGATTTCCAAAGAGCT
Source organism: Urocolius indicus (assembly GCA_013401255.1). Classification (NCBI taxonomy): domain Eukaryota; kingdom Metazoa; phylum Chordata; class Aves; order Coliiformes; family Coliidae; genus Urocolius; species Urocolius indicus. The sequence continues at coordinate 2,106 of WBNH01001160.1, forward strand.
GCACAGGGACAACTGAGGAAGAAATCGGAGTCAACATGGTTTTCCTTAATGGAATTCTCGCTTTAGCAAGCTTTTACCCAACTGAGGAAATTGCATTTTAAACACGGTTAAAGCCCCGGCACAGCTGCAGGCAGAAGCTGCAGCCACCAGAAAGATTTCCTATGCAATCTTCATTTACATGCTGACATAGTGACATAATCTTTAGCTGCCTTTGTCCCGTGACTGTCACGTAACCTCTTCACCAGGCTTCTCCTCCTCCTCCTCCTCTCACCAGTCAATAATTCCGGGGGTGAAAGCTGTGAACCCCCCTGGGTTCCTTTCAGAGGACTTGTCCTTGGGGTTATCGTTTCCCTCCTCTTCCAGGAGGGCTTGTAGCCAGCTCAGGACAGGGGGAAGTGATGGAAGACCATCCTTACCTGCTTCTCTTCTTTCTTACCTGCAGTCTGCTTTTTACTGCTGATCCTGCCGTGGATGGAAGTTTCCCTCATCATCCTTCTTTCATGTGCTGTCTGTTCCATCCCCAGCTTTGCCTGTAACATGTTCTTTACAGCAGCAAGAAGGTGTGCATCAGAAGAATACTGCATACTGAAAGGGAAGCCAAGGGAAGCTGACAACCTGCCCTGTGTGCTTGTGACAGCACGTGCTGGTGCTGCTCCATCCCTGATATATTCTTGCATATAGCTTATATAGAAGGGATATAAGGGATATATGCATATAGAAGGGACCCTTCTCCTGTTAGGGCTTCATTTCAGACATTCATCTCTAAAAGGGGCACACGACAGACAAGCCAGGATGTCCACAAAGAAGGCACTCAGTGATGCTCAGAAACAGAAGCTACACAGATAGATTGCACCAGGAGTTAGTGTCACAACAACAAACCTCTTTGTTTTTTCCCTAAACACTCTTCAAAGCCATACCAACAGACACGGGATCTAAATGCTTGGGATGACCCATCCAGCCTTCAGTATGGCATCATTCATTCCAGTTTAAAAGTAATACCTGTACCTGAATATAGGTCCCTTAGCAAAAAGACACCAAAGTTGTACACTTGGGGTTTGTTTTTGCATACAGCTGAGGTTCAGTGCTGTCTTTACTCATGCCTAAATGGCTTGGGCCTCAGCCAAGTGTTTGCAATAGTAAACAGTTGGATGCTTGTGATGGCTTGGGCCATATCAACAGGTCACAGACCAAGATACGCACTGGGTCAGGGCTCTGAGTGCCACAGGAGCTAGATGCTGGAGGACCTGGGCTAGTGCGGCCATACTTTGGAGACGAAGGGACTAAGAAATGCTCTTCTGCTATTGAGTTATATGACCTTAGGCAGGGATGAGCTGTCCCTGCTTGCCTGCCTTCAGCTGGACATGCATTGGAGTCATACCTTTAAAGAGAGAAAAACTGACAGATACAATTCAAGGAGAAACATCATCACGTCATCCTGAACATTTTCACCAGCCCTTGCTAACAATTGGGATAGTCCTTATCAAATGAAGGTCTCTGGTCCTTAAACAAGGTAATAATCAGCAGCTAAACTGAATTCCACCAACTCCTGCATGTTGTGCACACACACTGCTTTGCAGCAACATCTCAAGGATCCTCTCAGCACTAACCAGGTGCTGTTTCTTCCCCACAAACCAGGACTCCAGGGCATGTCTTAGACATGCCTTGAGGTTTGATGAGGCAGAGATGTCTCAGGAAGCAATGTGGCAGTGAAGAGCTCCATAAGCCATGTACGTGTGACCAACCTACACTTAACCATTTCAGCTACTCTCCTCCAGATGCCCCTTGCCCCATGAACTTGTCTACAATGTCTCACCCTGAAATATTACTTGCTACTATACACTAGGACTGCATCTGCTGCCAGCCCTTCTCTACTTGTCAAACCCGATGAAGTTAGTTAGTCTCCAAATAACACTGTTCATCACTGCTGACATGCATGAGCTCTGCTGACTTCCCACAGGTGACCAAGGCCATACAGATGGGAGACAATACATGGTACTCCATGGAAAGGCAGCCTTTTCCCATCTTCTGCAGTGCAATCTGCCCCATGGCCTGTGGTTCCTACAGGCTATGGGAAGGGCAGAGCTAAGGCCACGGGGAGAGGCACAGCACATGCTTGTCCAGGTCCTGATTTTCCTCTGTTGTACTCCATCTCTATAGCTTCACTGTCAGAGCCTGAAGTGCAGGTCCACTGGATGTTTGGGAAACGTGTAAATCAACTGTAAATCAATCACAACGTTGGGCAGATGCTGTGGGTACAAGCTCAGGAGAGTCACTTTTTTCAGAGCTGTCTGTTCTCATTTCACGATCAACAGCACCATCTAGTGACCTCAAATCAGCTTCCCACACACCTGTGTGCCTTACCCAGCAATTCACACGTTACTCCAGGTCTCCCAGGTGAGGTTTGTCTGACTGTACTGGACTAGAGGGTTGCTCCCTAGAAGGTCTTGCATAGTGGAGGGCACTCAGCCACAGTCACAGACCTCTGAGCTGGGATGGGATGATCCAAGTTAACTCACACGCCAAGAAACATCACTGAGCTGTGTGCCAGATCCTATTTGTCTCAGTGAGAATCTTTTCTGCCTTCCTGAGTACCCCTCACATCTTCCACATTCCAAATAAGTCTGTTCAGAAAAAGAAGAGCATCCTCTCTGTCCTTCCCTTGGTTCTCTATTGTGTTTGACTTTGCTCACGTGTTGTGAGGACCCAAGCACACCCATCAAAAGTCATGATTTGTCCTCAAGATCCCACTGGTGTCCCTAGCTTATAACACAGATTTCAAGAGAGGCAAAAGCATGGCCAACATTATCAGCTTAGAGCAACAGGCAGACAAGCAGCACCACATCTCCCTGCAAAAATACCCACACAAATGAAAACCTGCAAGGTGTGCACACAAACCTGGAGAGGCATTCCAGCTCCTGCTCCCTCTTCACAACAGTCTCCAGAGCTCCCATGCTGGATTTAAGAACAGAGGACATCATGATGATGGCACCACTATTTTGTGTCTCATTCTTTTTTTCTTAGCTGGGGCAATGTGCAGATTTGAACCCACTCTGCCTCACTGCTGCAGTCTCTCTTCCTCAAGGTACCTCACAGGCTGAGGATGCTGAAAGGAAGTGAAAGTGCTCCCAAGTTTTGGTCTGCTCAAGGTAAGGAATTGTGATGCATCAAAGCACCTCCTCCAGCAGCAAGGTCATGGCCAGAAAAACCCCTGCTACGTGAGATACATGTGGCAAGCTCTTATCTTTCTACTTGCTCATTAAATCAGGTCTTTGATCCCAGCTGGTGCTGGAAGACGCTTAGAGACCAGGTATCTGGAGCCCTGTGTTTATACACAAGGATCCAGATTTCAGCTCCCAAGTTTTCAGACACAAGCCTGGGCAAGGTCTTTTAAAACAAACTGTTTCAGAATCATGAAAAAGAACAAGACAGAAGTTTAAAGCCACCCTCACAAATCAGTTTATTTCCTGGGCTTTACTGAGCTTATCTAAAAAGTGAGCAATAGTATTAAACCATCCTGCAGTCTGGGTTATATTTGCCCAGCTGGGGCAGCAGGATGGGGATTTTTAGCATGGCAGCAGCATTCCAGGGTGGTTTACTGGCTCCTGCACATCAAACATCCTCAGTTCACCTTATATGCTTATAGGCTTCTGGAGGCTTCTGGACAAAGGTATTTACTGAACAAATGAATGTTTATCAGCTGTGAAAATGTTACAGATGAAACAATGGGCCCTAGTCTGATCTCTGATCACAGATGTGACTTTGGAGATGTATTACACAGCTCTATGATCTATCTGAAGCACTGCAAAGGTCAAGAAATCAAATTGAATTTTAGGAATCACTGGGAGAGGAACAGAAAAATATCATTAGGTCAGTGTATGAGCACAGGGTACAACCACATCTTGACTACTATAAGTAGCAATAGTCCTGTTGTGGAAAAAAACCCACAAAGACAAAATAAAGGGCTATTCAATAACAAGAAGCACGGAGAACAAGAAACAACTGTCTGCTGTCTCTCCTAATACAAGAAATGGAGGGCATAAAATGAAACTTGTAGGTGGCAGATTAAATTCAAAAGGAAAAAGAAAGGAAGCAGATCCTTGCTCAACGTGTAGCAGAACCGTGGGAGTCACTGGCACACAGAGCTGTGGGAGTCGCTGGCACACGATGCTGGGGACACCAGAACTTTCCCTGCTTTGGACGCACTCATGGGAAAAGAAAAGTCAGTCAAGGGAGAACAGACAAAATACATGATTCTCTGGCTCAAGAAGTCTTTGAACAGCTTGGGAAGATGCTCCTTAAGCTGCTTTCTTACCTTTCTTCTAGTGACTGTTGGCAGCCAGACACGGGGCTGACTGAGCATTTACTCAAACAGGAGGAGACAAGGGGCTCCTCAACCCAGGCTCGATGCCAGATGTTCCAAGCAGACCTTGAGAGCCCTTTGACCCACACTTGACTTCAGCCCAAGAGACACTGCAGTGCTAGTTTCAAGCCCCAGATACAGAACTGAGTTCAGTTTCAAGGCTGATGACACACTGCAGTGGGGTTACAAGTCTAGCTGGGGTATTTTGGCTGGCCACTTCCACCCAGGCATAGCCATCTCTGACAATCCCACAGTGGAAGACTGTCCAGTCATGGCAGGGGCTCCTACATGCTTGTGCTGCCACTTACTTTGGAAACCTACTTCAAATGAAGTCTCCATATTTTACTGCTGATGGTAATTTGCAGCAGCTTAAGATGGAAAGGTTACAAAATACTCACATGATTACCTTGGTGCTCATCTCACAGCTTCGTTCTGCAGTGCTGAAAACTAATCCCCAGAGCCCTTACACAGGATGGCAGAGTCACTCAACTCCCTGGATTCCTGAAGGAAAACCACACAGACCTGCTGTTTAATTCTCTGTTTTTCCCTTGCCAGTTGAGAACTCTGGTTCCAGACTTTTCAAAAGCAGGTGATGGCTTTGCCAGTGGTTGGGGTCTTATGGGATGTTAGTTCTGAGAAGAACATAGAGCTTCCTCTACAAGAAAGAGGATTTCCAGCTTCCTCAAGGAGACAGAGATGATTTTTTTTTTTTTCAATACTTCTTCATTTCCATCTCAAACTTGGAAGCCTGGGTGCCGATTGCAACCTTAAGAGTTCCCATCTGTCTTGTACTGGACTTTACTTGCAAATCTCTAACAAGCTGCCATGGAGATCTTTGCCTCTTTGCCAACATCTTTGCTTTGTTAAGTAAAAACCTTGACTGGTGTGACACAACCAGATGTACTGCACACATCTCATCAGCTTCCTGCTGCTGCCAGGATGGGCCCATCAATTTTGTTTGCCTTCCTTGTGGTGCCTTTTAACATTTAATTACAGAGCAGCACTTGTCAGTCACTTGAGCTATCATCTGTCATTTCTGTCACCTCAGCAAGTGCTCAGAATCCCTCCAGCTTCTTTACCAGCAGGATTTTGAGATGGAAAGGTCTGTCCCAGGAACACCTTTAATAGCTTCCTGTTGACAGATCAATTAATGCTTGGCACTCCAGAAGTTAGTGTGGCTCATGAGCTGTCACTCTGTCACACTTGCTCTCGGGATGGTTCATCACTCCTGGATATTCCTGTCCTGCAAACATGCAGGGACAAACCCCATGTGCTGGGGCATCCCTCAGAGCAAGTGGCATGTGGCCTTGCTGGAGCTGAGAAGGAGCCCATGTTGATCAGCTCCACAAGGTCCATGATGTCCATTATGGTGTCCCTCCCTGCTCTGTCGTGGTCATCATGGTGTCTACCAACGGATTGCATCAGACCCAAGGTAAATGGAAGCAGCCGCAAGCAGGAATGGGTGTGAATCACAGAATCCCAGAGTGTAGGGGTTGGAATGGCCCTGCAGAGCTGCTCCAGCCCCATTCCCTGCTAAAGCAGGTTCCCCTGGCTCAGGGGGCACAGGAACATGTCCAGGTGGGGTTGGAAACCTCCCAAGAAGGAGCCTCCACACCCTCCCTGGGCAGCCTAGGCCAGGGCTCCCTCACCTCAGGACCAAAAGAGTTTTTCTCCTGCTGTGCCAGGGGCACTACCTGTGTTCCAGCTTGTGTCCATTACCCCTAAATGGGTAACGGTGCTGAAGGTTCATAGCCTCTGCTTCACAGAGGCTCCACTGGGTGTTTTCTTTACAAGCCATTTTGGTGCTGTTGGCTGGCATTTCCGAAACTCACAGGTCACTCCATGTAGGGCAAAAAAAAAGGGATCAGATATGAAAGTCATTCATCAGTGCAAGAACTCCATCCTCTAGGTATGTGAAATCTGCAGGGACACAGCAGGGGTTATTTCCGTTCCCTTCTTTCTTGTTAATACATTGGAAAACAGGGATTAGCTGTGCAGCTGCATTCGTGCAGCGGGGCTGACCACCTTTGCTTACACAGCTCCTTCTCCAACTCAACCATGACCAGCACTCCAGGTATTTTTTGCATCAATGGAAGCATGAAACTGTTTCCACCAGAGTTTTGGCTCTGATTTTGCCATCAGAGAAGCAGAACTCTCCTGAGTCCAAGTCTGGGAGCTTGCCAGGGCACTCAAGCTAAGCTCACCTCAGAGAATGGGGACTGGCGTTTAGGTCTGATGCCCCCCTCGTAGGAAACGTGAAGCAACGGGGATAATTAGTGTTAGAAGGGAATGGGTTTGTGAGAAGGGAGAGGCATGAAGCAGAGCCATGCACTGGAGATGTCTGTACAGCAGAGGGCACTCCGAAATTACAGATGTAGAAGGGAAAAATACATCAAATTACTGGGGCCGGGCAAAAAAAAGATGTAGGCTGGCAGGAGTGGGGGTTTCACCCACAAACAAAGAATGCTCGGCCTTTATGCCACTACCTAAAGGGGACTTCAACATATTGAAACCTCTGTGAGAGAAACAGAATATTTTGCTAACAAGACATTTCTGAAGCCTTGAAATCTTCACCAGTCCCTGCAGGGTTTAAGTTTGGCCTGGATTTACCTTTCTTTTCTGAAGGTATAACTTAGCAGCGACTTTACTGGAGTCAGGCTCATTTAATCCACGTTAAATCTGGCCTTTTGAGGATCTTAAGCTGTTACAGATGACTCTTCTGCAAAAAAAAAAAAAAAAAAAAACCAAAAAACAAACCCCAAACCTCATCCCCCCCTCATCTTTCCTAAAGGCACAGAAACAGAGGCACCCAAATCAGGCAAGGAGCACAAGGAAATTCCTTTGATTAAAATCCCTTTGCTCTCCAAATAAATAAACACTCACAATTGCAGAGACTCCAGCAGCTGGATCTTGGATGGTGATCTTGCCTCTAGAAGGCAAATGCAAATACACAGAGGACCAGATTAGCTCTCTAAAGCCCCTGCTCCGAGCTCTGCAAACATCCCCCCGGGGGCACAGGGCATTGCAACCCGCTGCTCTGCCAGCACACCTCTCCTCTGTCCTTATGAGGACAGTATCCTTCAGCAGCATTAGCATTTGCGATGATTTCCTGCTTGCACTCTAACAACCTAACAGCCCAAAAGGATGATGGAGTTTGGGTAACAAACCTCAAAAGCATGAAATCTACAGGAAAGTGCAGGACTGCCCAGTGGGTTCAGGTGAGCCCTGTGCAGGTCAGATCCCGTGAGCTTCCCAAGGAAGGGAATCCTGGAAGTGGAGGGATCTCTGCAAGTCAGGCCAAGGATCCCAGCTCAATAACAGAGAGACAGATAATAGCATTTGAACGCTATCTTCTCCAATTCAATTGTATTGATTTATTGCCTGTCCAATGAAGCCATCAAGTGTACAAAATGGTTAATCTTATATATTTTTTCCCCTTGCTGTCTGCTCAGAGGAGTGAAGTTGTAAGCACAGACTCACGCAAGGAGGGAGGTGGCAGGGGCTGGCATTTGGCTTTTTGCAGGGCAGATGCTGCCATGTATCTGTGCAAAGCAAATCCCAGTTTAGCACAGGGCAAAGGAAGGGCACCCCTCCCACACGAAGCTCCCACTGAAAAGCTGTTACACCTGAAGTCTGGACTTGCTGACACGCCTCACTGGCATCACTGTGCTGGCCTAACCTTTAGGAGCTGGCAGAAACGTTGGCATCACCATCCTGAGCCCAAACCCAGCTGGGGGGGCTGCTGAGTTTCCTCCATCCCACTTCCACCCTGCAAGGCCCATCTGACCTGTATGACTTACCTAATTCAAAGCCATACCCAGGAAAGAATATCCCAGCCCATGCAGTCAGACCTTAAACACGCAGGAGACTGCTGCTGTTTGAAACACACCACTTCAAGACCGGAGCGTGGCCCGTCCAGCCAGGGGGGAGCAGGTCTCTGGCTCCTACTCTGGCTGCCTGGGAGAGAAGAAAAACTATTTGTGTTTTTTTTTTTTCCTAAAGTATTTCATTTCAAAATGTACATTTGCAATTAAAGGCTAAGTGGGCTGTATCTTTTATTAATGACGTGGGACAGCGAGGCATTTGAAAGCTCTCTTTTGTTGTGATGATTTTTGTTTCGGGGGAGGGGAAGGAGCTGAAATGGAAAGCTTAACACTTAGGATTTCAAAAATTTGGCTTATATTTTAGGTTCTGGTAACATGCAATTACAGGCACTTAGAAAGAATTTCCCCCCTCCCCCCCTTTTTTTTTATACTATGCCCTAGAGCATAAAATTAAGAGGCCAATTCAGGCTTTGTACTGCTTTCAGAGGCAGTTTGCTTCAGCATAGATCAACATGGAGACTGACTGTCGCCTCGCTATTGAATTAGGTCTATATTTTTGACAAGTATGGCAGCAGTATCATCACTTTAATCACCAACAATCCATTGTGTCTCTTTATGCTAATAAATAAAACATCCCGTGTTAAATATTTCCCAGTAAGCACTTGAAGACCTGCAATCTCCACTCCTCCTATATGTTCCCAAGTAAAATAATAGAATGGTAATAAAATCAAATGATGTCTAGGAGTTTTATAGACAACTAATAGTTATTGCAAAGTGCACATCAGATACCAATTGAAGGTTACATTTCTCTTTAATATAATATAGCATGCATATTTCACTAACTGTCTCTGTACATCAAGTGGATTAAACAATGTGATGATATCAGTCAAAACCCGAGTTCTTTAGGAGAGGTCTTGAGGCAGAAGAGTTTTGCTGGAGGCTGTGTGTTAAGGGCAGGAGCCTCTGGAGCATTGGATGCAAAACGTGGGAAAATCATCCCAAGCTACAAAGAAATTACCAGAGGAACACCCTGCCCTTCCCGGCAACCCTGTGCCCTCCATGCACTGGGGCTTTACTCAGGGAGCTGATGGTGGTAAGGGTCTCACAAACCACTGGGGTAATGGCCAGGAGGGACCCTGCCCTCTGTTCTGGAGCAATACACTGAGCTAAGACTGGAAACACAATCACAAAACAGAGATGTGAGCCTTAGAAGAAATACAACCAGACCAACAGCAAGCAGAAGGCAGCCCCCAAGCATCCTGCCACACGTTGTCCAGGGGGACTCTGCCAGCAGCTGGGCCAAGGCTCAGGGGTAGGTCCCTGCAGCTTCCCCCAGCTTCCAGGGACACAGGGTGCAGCCCATGGGGCTCATTGTCTTCACCACCCAAACAACTTCCCCTGTTTCCACCTCCCAGGTCACTCTGGACTCCCCAAATCCTCCTCCTGCTTGGCCATGCCAGAGCTGTGTGGGTCCTGCAGCCCCTTTGCTGCTGGAGCAGCTCCTGCACCGGCACCGCGCCGCAGCCTGGGAGCCCCAGCGTGCCTCTGAAAGCAACGTCTCGTCCTCCATCTCCCTGATTTCCCTGGCTTCCTTCCCACACTTCACTCTGGAGCCTTAGAGTCACCCTGAAGAAACCCTTCCCAAACTTCAGATCAGCTTGTCAAGAGATTTTTCCCCATTCCTATTACTAATCTATCTAATATATTCAGGGGGGCCCCGCCTCAGTCAACGTGAGTTGTAAACCGTTTCTCTAATCCCCTCAGCAATACCCTTCCCCAAACCTTTTTTCTTTTCCTCTCCTATCTTAATTAGATATTCCATCCCTTTGGTTTAAAATAGTATTTAATTTCACTTAATGATTTCAACAAAAAAATATTAGGATTCCCCAAACAGACATGTTCCCTCTGAATTTTCTCATTCCTTTTTTTTTTTTTCCAAGGGCTTCGGTTTCATCTTTTTGTTGCTTTGTCAAAACACGGCTAATTGACTGTCCTAAAAGTACAATTTTAGTAATTTCTCTCAATGAAGCATCGCTGCCTCCTCTATTAACACTGCCTAATTGGACTTTGAATCCCCAGCCAGTGACTTCACCCATGCTACGGGCCCGGATCACTGCAACAGTAAATATCAGCATCCCAGTTAAATGCACGTTGGCTCACATTCCCCCAAAATTGGCTTTCTGCTCCTCAGAGTCCAATCTGATGTAATATTGCATTAACCATCTTGGGTTTGGGTTTGTTTTTTTTTTTTTTCCTTGCTAGGGAAATTGAAGGAAGGGAGGAGAAGCTGAAGTGCAGATCTGCATTTCATCTCTTCGGTAAGAGCGTGTTTGCTCCCCGGCGCCGGGGAGCGGGGAGTGCTGTGGATCCACGGAGCCGGGCGGGAGCCTTTACAGCTCCCAGACAGCGTTGCCAAGTTTGTTTCTAGCAGCTCAAGCTCCAGAGAGCACACCAGGTAAGAAGACAGCAGCGCTGATCCCTGTGGACCCCACAGCTCTGGAGAGGAACCTGCCACTCCATCCCTATCCCCATCCCAATGCCCAGAGATGGATCCCAGGACAGCTCCAGAAGCCATTTCCCATTCTTTCCCCTCTTTCTCCAAACTACACTTGTCTTTCAGTCATCAAAGACCTTGGCACATACTGAGGGGCTGGGAAGGGTGACTGGCCATGCCACACTGCATGTGGCAGCAAATCACCCCTGGTATTATCTGCAGTGGCTTTAATTATCTTAGAGCATCTGCTATTAAAATGCAAGCACCAGGCCAAGCTACAAGTAGAAAACAGAAACAGGACTCCTCATTGATGCCTGTAATAGGCACCAAAGGCATATAACTCTGCATAATTGCTAATTGTTATTACTACTGCAGTTGATGCCAGAATTGCCCAGAGACGCCTCTTGCTGACGGCTTCCCGGTGGGATTCGGGAGGGCACTGAATACCCTCGTGACCGCCAGCGCTTCACGGGCAGAGACCCTCCACAATGAGGGAGGTTGAACTCCCCCTCCCCACTGTGAGCCTGCTGTGAAAATCCCCAGCAGTGAAGGTCATCCGGGACAGAGTGAACTGGGAGCGCAAGTGCCAGATGAAAGCGCATGAGGACTGACAAGAGCCTGGCCTCCACAGCCCACGGCACAGGACAAAGCGCTCCCGGCCGCGCCACGCTCCGGCTTTCAGCCCCGACAGCCAAACCCTCTGGGGCCTAATGAAGCTACTTGACCTCTTGCTACCCCCATTCTCCCATCTGCAAAAGAGGGTATTAACACTGCTGACATCCAGGAGGCCGAGGGGACTCAGAAGGGTTTGACGAGAGCTGCTCGCAGCTTCTCTGGGGGCCTGCGATGGTGAGGTGTGAAAACACCATGAGACACCCTGTTACTTAGGGTTTGGGAGCTCTTTAAGGCACACAGCGCTATCACATGGAGTTTTTTTCCCCTTTGCTGCCACACACCTTTGCCCTCTGTAGAGATCAGCCACAATCTGAGTTTCTGAAGCGCTCAGGATTTTCCATGGCTCACACTCCTGTGTCTCCACCATCCGCACTGCTCTGGGTGGAAAATGCTGACAAACCCTACCAAAAAAAACCCCTCTGCTCCGTACTTACACAACAAACTCTAAGCCAATTGAGCCCTCGCTCTTCCAAAGCCATTCACCAGGCTGCTTCTCCTCATCAAAAGCCTGGTGCGGAGTCATGCAGCACAGGGAACGCTTTGTAGTACTGATCTGGATTTGGTCCTGAGAAGAAGGGGCTGTGCAGCACAGCACAGGACACTCCAGACCCCCTGTGCCCGCCTCAGCAGAGCCCAAGCACCCGCTTAAAAGATGTTGCTATCAGCTCTTTCCTTATTGCAGGCAAGTGCTCCAGCGATAAATGTTTTCTTGTAAACATGCCATAGATGGAGGTAGGAGCCAACAAAATGGAGATGCCAGAAGCTTTTTGTCTTCGTGATTTAGTTTCTTATTAGAACATGCTACTGGGAAAGAAAAGATATCATTGATAAGACTGACATTAGAGTCAGCCAGTAAAATTAAAACCCCAAGGACTGGACTGGCCCTTTTCTTGTCAGGCAGGAATACAGATTCTCTGCCAGACTAACACTTTAAGGTGCTCAGAAATGTTAGAGACAAAACTTTGACAAAAAGAAAGAGAAGGATTGTTGCTGCCTTCAGTTTTGGCAGAACAGATTCAGATGCTTTAAAGGGTCTGGCTTTCCACCTGAGTACTTGCCCTGCTGCCCCAAAAGAAGACCCAGCCCAGGAAGGCACCAGCCGCCATGGGCTCAGGTTTGGAAGCTTCTCACATTTCTATTTCCTTACAAAAAAACTCCTTGATGTCTGCAAGCTCATGGAGCTAGAGCAGGAGGCAACACAAACTCTGGGCTCAGAAGTGCTGTGATTTTTACCCCTGCCCAAATCCTCAGGAACTTCTCAGAGCTCAGATAAAGTGCTCTGATTTAATCTCACTGGTCTTACTCTCCTCTTTCATTTTTGCACAGAGAAAACCTTGATCAGCCAGCATATTTTTAACCCAACAAGTTAAACAGTCCCTTCTGTATCTGGGTTCTTTATCCCAGGGTACAGAGGGTTGAACTTTTAAATTTAGCATCTTGTGCCCAGCCCTGCTCCCAGGCTCCAGCTTACACCAGCCTGGTACATACAGACCTGCTCCTCGCAAGCACCATACCAGCCTGGACAACAGCCTCCTCCCTTGCATCATGAAGTTTGATGTTGGTTGGACTTTCTCATGCCCCTCTTGCAGCAGGATGCCTCAGCCAGCTCCAGGTGGCACGGGGATCTGCTGTGAGCACAGGGGACTGCACACTGGAAGGCAGAGCTCAGCAGATCTCATCTCGTCATCTGGCTACCGCTTCGTCTTCTGAGAGTAAAGGGGGAAACAGAAGGTGGATGAGGAAATATGGACTTACATGTGCACTGTTCACATGGGGATCTAACTGAGCACTGCTCCTTGTGCTTGCACATTGTAGGGATGTGTTTATCTTATAAATAAACTCTTAATCTTACAGCAAGTGCTTAAAATACTCGTACAAATGAGCACTTCTGTGTGTGCTCCACCATAAGCATGATGGAGGCAGTGGGACTTAAACCCACCTCCAATTCTGCAGCACCAGCCCCATGGCCACACACAGGGCAATGAAGCAGCAGCAACCAGCCAGGCTTGCAAAAGGGCTTTCCTAATAAATCCTGATTAATAGAGAGCAAGTTCCTCCTCTCCCCACCCCTTTCACAGCCTCTGTAAACCCAGCCCGCCTACCACACGTGTGTACCACCTGAGTCTTCCACCAACGTTACATGTCATTAACAGAACATAAACCAGCAGTCACATCTTAACGGGAAAAGTTAAATCTCTTTATGCAGTTACACAAAGCTACCTTGTCCAGTCATTAAGAAGTGATTAGCTTATCTAAGAAATAACAGCGCTAGCTAGCGCTGTCAGACTGGCACACAAACACTGAAAAGAGCAGGGATCAGATATCACATTAGGCTAATTATAAGGAAAAGAAAAGCAGAAGCATAAAATAGCCATGTGGACAGTATTTTGCACGGAAAAGGTTGAACATGTCCTGCAAAGGAGAAACCTGAGTGCTAAAAACAATTTCTGTTCTGGTTTCATTCATTTAGCTCTGTACACAGAGGCAGCTCAGACACTGCAGTCTTCCAGGTCCTGTGAGGCAGCAGCCAAAAGCCAGGTTTAAGAGACTTGATCCTTACTAACAGAAACTCTTAAATCTCTGCACAATCAACCTGTGGCACAGTCCCAGCTCTGACAGTTCCCAAACAACTGAGGACCAAAGCAGTACAGAGCATCCCACACACCTCCTGCTCGCCCCCTCATCTTTTCGCAGCTCACAGCACTACTCACTGCTGAATTACACCAATTTCCACCCTACTTACACTCCTAAAAATAAAGGTTCTCTTCCTACTGCTGTCCACCAGCTGGATGAACTCCAGTGCACAAGCTGCTGTGTCTGCAGCAGCCACACCACCCTTGAGCCCCACAAGGCAGGACTCATGAGCCAGCTGTCCTTACACCTTATGCATTTTACTCCCAGGTTATATCTGAGGAAAAAAAAAAAAAAACACCTCAGCTTATAAGACCAAAAGACAAAACTCCAATACACCAAACCAGAAGCTGCCCAAGAGGAAAAAGCTGCAGCAGAAAGCACCAAAGCTCTGGGGTTGCAGAGGAGTCTTCTCCTGCCAGGGGTGATGGCTGCGGCTGCTCTCCCTGTTCCCTGGTTTCTAAAGGCACACGAGTCTTTTCTCACTCAAAACACAGAGAAGTGATGCTGTCCTTAGGATGCTGAAGACTCAGATTGAAGTACTTCTGCTCAAGTTACAACAGAAATTTTACCCTGTTTTCTGAAGGGTCAAACACTCATAGAACCTCCATCAGGTGAAATCCTACATCTGCACTCACCCAACCCACAGACCTGCAACATCCAGTCAGTTTTATAGGGATACATGTGCTGAGCACCCAGTGGATCCCAAACCAGGGGCCACCCTACCACCCATAAATGTCATCATGAATTCAGTTGAATGCCTGCTGCTGGAGCAGTGCTCAACCAGAGCACAGTTACCTAGGACAGCCATGGAAAGCTGCAAAAATCTTGGCACTTGAGACACTTTAGAGGTAGAAAGCTGGATGCCTGGCAGTGTGAGGGACCTCCAGAATGAAGTAGGGGTTTTGAGGCTCTCAATTTTGAACTAAGGCTTAAAATATCAGTTTGACAGAAGCAGCCAAGATGCAGATGCAGCCATATACAGGCAGCTGCCTGCCTTGCTCATGCACCCAGCTCACTACAGACCTGTGCTCTCCCACCAGCAATGAGCAGAGACAACCTCCAGCTCTGCAAGGGATATGTCAATGCTGAACCATCCTCTCATGCCATAGGTCAAAAAAAAAAAATCACTCACAACTAAGTTTTCCGACGAAACAGAGGTACTGACCCAGGAAGCAGAGGTCAGCACCCATGCTTGAATGACTGGGACAGCCAGAAATACCCATTCACAGCTGGGAGAGAAGAGAAGTGGTTTTCCATTTTTTAACACTTGCATCCTTTTCAAAGCTTTCATTTGCCAAACTCTAATATTAATAATGATGGCAGATCCCAGTTTCCTTGAGGTAATGCCAATTTTAATGTATTTTTTTTACATAACTACAGTATTATTGAGGAACAAATAGTAAGTGATAGATACTTTAATGTAATATGAGTCAATATGTATTTATATGTGCTTTATGATTTAATCAATATTGTTACATTAGCAGGAATAAATATGGTGTTTCCTTTTCTGGCCTTGGAAAGAACAAATAAGGAAAGTCACATTATGAAGTTTAGGAATGAATAAAATCTCTGCATTTCCCAGACAATTCAGTAAACCTCTGACATTCGTTTGCTCTCCAGAGCGCAGAACAGGTCCCTCCCCGGGGCAGGGTGCTGGGTAGATGGCACCCAGAGACTCAGCTTGGGACTCTCCTTTGTCACAGACAGCTTCTTAAGAGGGGTTGCTTTTAAGAAAGAAAAAGGTTACGGGCCCAAACACACACTGTAAATCCACTTCAGCGTCCTGAATCTCAAGATGAAGGGCCCTGCGTCCTGAGCAAGGAAGGATGTTAGCACTGAAGAACAAGAGGAGTTCACAGCTCATGTTCCCCCCATGCTCCTGCACCCAGCCCCTTCCTAAGCTGCATGTGGCCTCATACCGTAGAAAAAGGGGATGACAAAAGGCTCCTGATTTAGTTCAGCTTGACCATTGACTGCTGCAAAAGGTGTAGGTTGTTACAGGCATGGGATACTCCATTTTTATTATGGATAAAAACTTTTCCACCAGCTACTTGTTCTGAGGTCCTGGCTTCACCCAATGCAGCATCTGATGTGTGTTCATCCTACATTTTCATCCTGGAATGGCAGGTCTTTGGCTGGAACAAACCTGCTGGGAAAGCTCATCCCCAGCTCCTCTCTGCACCTGCTGTCTTGAGTCAGAGTCAAGCTCCAGGTACCTTAGCATGGTACAATGCCATGGCACCCTGCTCCTGATGAGCAAACACAGGGAGTGAGACAGCATGTGCAATCTGAGTTAGAGCACTTTGATGGGATGCAGGACAAGCCTAGCTTCTCATATTTGCTTTGAATATCCCCAAACTGTGCTAGAAGTGAAAAAGCCACTCCTGTCAGTACTGCTGGGAGCCAAATCCAGGCAGCATCTGAGTTAAAAACAAAGGTCAATATGCATACACAATATGCATTTCTGCTAGGACTTCCAAAAAGCAATGGTTCTTCTTGGGGGGAGCAGAGTTCTTTGTCTTATTCACAATCTGCTCTACAGGATCTAATAATACTGATGATCACTAGAGATCTAGTGATACTGGTCTGAAGACACAGCACTGGGAGGCAACTCACAGTTCAGCCTTCTCTAAGGTCATGGAAAATGGCTCCAGCTCCAGCTCTTCAAGTTCATGTTTCCAACACCACACTTAATAGCTTCTTGGTCTTGAAGACCCCCATGAAACTCCTATCCAGATACTTTCCAGGCAGCTTAAGGTAGGATCTTCATTTATCTCATCTGACTAAAGACACTCAAAGAAGTTCTCAAGTGACCCGTGTCCCGCAATGTCACCCAGCCCACCTCATTCCCCTCTCACACCACCCACACAGCTACAGAGGATTAAAAACCTCATTCCAACATTGGAAGACTCCTATTTGAAATGGACAATTCAGTGACTTCCCTCACCAACACTCACCTGAGCAGTAGCTACCAGCCCAACTCCACGAGGACCCATCCAGCTTCACTCCTGGCCGGCCATGGGCTCAGCCTTCAGCAGAGACTGTCCCTGGGAGACACGAGGCCAAGCTGCGAGGTGAACCTGAGATGTTTGTGACTCAAGATAACACTGGATGTGCTCCTCTAGAAGATTTAGCCTCTGGATATTCAGCTCCTGCTTATTTCTTCTATTTTTGGCTGGAGCCAAGCTGGTTGTCTCCATCCTCCACTGTTGGTGTCCTGAGCTACTCAAACCATGGACTTTTTCCCTAGAGCTGGGCTAAAATCTTGTGCCAGCAATGCCAAAGCTCCTGCTAGACCCACCTTGAGCCGGCTGTGGTTTCCATCTGCCAGGCAGGAGCTGCCTGCTCACACTCCAGGGCCACCAGCTGAATTAAATGCAGCCTTTCCCACTTCAATGGGTCCCCCCCCATCCCCTCCCAGCACACCAGGATAACCCCCTCTGGTTATCCTCCTAACATTCTAGATTCGCTCTGGTTTCGGTGGGCTCAGAGCCTGACCTTACACATCACCGATCCAGGACACAAGTAAGGACAGGAGCAGGCAAAAAAAAAAAAAAATCCCCTCTATTCTCCATTTGGGGAGTTTGGCAGCATTTGTTTCTTTTTTTAAGTGCTCGCTGCCGTCACATTTCAGCCCTTTTCCTGTTGTGATCGTTAGGACTTTTTAACTGGATCATAAATCTTTTATTACCATTTGGTATTATACTAATTAAAACTGTTCCATAGATGTATTATTAATTTCTCCAGCACTTCTTTGCGAGGGTGACGGTTTTTTTAGCTGGCTTAGCAGAATTGCACCATAGTAAATAAGGAGAAACTCATTTCCAGGCAATTAGACTCGCAGAAAAAATAAGTTTCTTAATGGAGGGCACGATCATTACAAATTTTACCTAAATAAACAGGGTTTCTTAATGGTAACTCTTCAAGCTAAGTAAACAGATTGGTGTGGTAATGTCCTAAGCAATACTTAAATGTAACTGTTTAATAAATTGGCAAATTACTCATTTCATCTTCGAACCAAACGGTAATACTGTAGTAATAACGGAGTATATATCCTGTAAATATGAAGCATTATCACTTTAGCTCTGAAGAAATCACCACAGTGATATGTCAGCATTGATCTAAAACTGCAGCATTTTATCTCAAGTTTATTACCCATTTTTGAGAATCGCTGAGATTTTCAGAGCATAATGGCAATAAAAGAAGAATTTAAAAAGCGCTTAAATGTGCATAAGTTAATCAGAGGTATCCTCGGGGGGAAGAGGAAATTTGGTAAAACATGAATTATAAGGATCATTTAAACTTACTTTGGACACTAGAGATAATAAATGGCACCATAATTTAGAAATAGCTTTTAACATCAATGACTGTAAGTAGCACTTTGCTGTTCATAAGAATTGCAAAGCAACGGTGCTGAGGCCAATTTTATTAGCCATTTTTTTCTTCTTCTTCCTTCATAAAAGCAATGCAACCATTTCCAAACTGAGCAGACAGGAACAAGAGTTACGTGTTAATATGCAAAATGCATTTGAGTTTGGGGAGGGTGGGTGGTGGGGTGGTTTTGTTGGGTTTGGTTTGGGTGTTTTTAACTAGCCAGCAATAAATTCACCGAAAGATACAATCTGGAGACAATGGAATGATCGTTGAAGAAGGATCAAGGTTTTTCGGAGTTTACGTGTTTGGGGAGAGCTGGTAAGAGGAGGAAAAGGAGAGAGAAAATCGTTCCTAGTAAAGAGGAGGAAAAAGAGGGAGAGAGAATCGTTCATACATCCCTATTTACTGGGGAATGTCGCGGCACTTCCGAAGCGAAGGGGAGCGGCCGTAAATCAGAGGGAGGAACAAGGCTCCTCCTTGCTAACTTTTCAGGACTGACAAAGTGTCCGAGGATCACAGCGGGCCGTACAATACCCCATTAACACGCCTCTTTTCCCAGCGACAGAACAGCCTACAATGCAGCTTTCAGAGCTATCAATTATCAGCCCTTGCATCAATAAATTTTGGCCGGGCAGGACAAGAGCCCCTTTGACTGAGCGTTATAGCTGGGGAGTTTGGGGAGGGGGAAGCTCCCGGCTGCTGTTCTGGGGGATTGCCACATCCGAGCCTGACCCCTGGGCAACAACCACCCGCCTCCTCCCCACCTCAGGTATCTGGCTGCAACATGTCCTACTGACATCCCCCCTCCGAGCCGTGCCAGAGGGCAGCGAGTGGGACAGGCACGGGCACAGCCTTCACCCTGCCCGTGCCGAGCGAGTGTGCTCAGGGAGCTGCCAAACCAACCCAGGCGAAGGATTACCATTTATTTTAATTGCTTTCAGGCTAATCCCGTGACTGGAGAATGAGAGATTGATTGATTGATTGCCGAGACTGGCCGTGTCTGAAGCACCCGAGATCCTTGACGCATGGGGTAGCCCTTCTTGGCAGAATGGGTCGTTAGCGCTGAAGCTCAGGAGAAGGCAAATATCTATATTTTAATTATTTCACTCCTGGCCACTTTAGTATAATCAAGATATAACTATAGTCGTTATCCCACTTTGCCAAACCAACTCCTCTGTGCTTTGAGAGCTGCTGGGAGTCGCATCTCTCCAGTTTGTCCCCCAATCGTTTCTGGGATGTGATGTGGTGACACATCATCCCTAAGATAAAATAAGATCACCTGCATTATTTTTCTCGGGGAAAAAAAAAATAAAAAAATCAAGGCATACTGGTAACACACTGCTGCTAATTTTCTGGCCGTGATGGGAACATTCATTCAACCACTAAAACAAGAGCCTCGACACACAAACCGAAGCTGTACGAGCGAATATGCTAAAAAGGGGAAGTGTCACACTGATTCGTGAGAGCATCCTCTGCTCCAAGCCTTTGCTTTAGCCTCCTAGCAAAGCACATTCCTGCCGGGACAGACCCCTCTCTGGAACTACAGAGAAAGGATGGGAGCGGTTCTGTTTGTTGAGTTGAATACAGAAGGTGAGGGTAAACCTGCGTGGAACCCTGAAATGGCAGCATGGAGCAAACAAGTGTGCCATCGGTTCCAATGGCTACAAGCTAAAATGATACAGATTTGAGGGCGGGGGGAAAAAAAATCGCAGCAAGAGATTCATTTTTAGCGCGAGTGTGATTAGGCACTTACATTTTGAATCACTTCTTCGTCATCAGAAATGTTTTGCTCAAGAACGGATTACTTTTTAAACGAATTATCTTAGCTCAAATAAGGCTTTATTCACGAGAAACGTAATACACTGAATTAAGATGACCTTGCATGGAACAACTGCGTTTTAATTTACCCTTCCTAATTAAAAGCAAATCTCACAATACCTTAGGCTGATGGGTTTTTTTTAAGCATCCGTTTAAATCTTCCTGTTGTTGTAAGTGGACATCTTAAAACACCAGAGGCAGGTACCAAAACAACTTCTAACCCTGAGACTCCCTGAAATCTGGCAACACATTTTTAATTAGAGAACTTAAGTGCTGTGCTCCGTGAGCTGGGAAAGCTCATTGAAAGGGATGAGTGTTGCTGCTTTTTTTTAAGGCTTGAGGGGACAGGAGGATGGGCCCCCCAGGAAAGGTGCTGCACCTTCGGCTCCCAGCAACAGCTTACTCCCGTGAAATCATCACCAAACCCAGCAACACCGAGCTTGGCTTTTGCATGAAGACAGCAGCGTTTCCAGCTGCTCTTTTTCTTCCTTCCACATTACTAGCTGTCTTGGCTTGATGCATCAGGAGCAAAGCTGCTATTTTAATGCAGCTACAGAACTGGAATCTTCCCATTCAGGTCTGTGTTTGTTTACTCACTGCATCTGCAAGCGGTGCAGACCGGAGGGAGCACCTTCAGCCCTGCAACCCGAGTGGCACACAAAGCCCAGGCAGGGGGTTTGGGCATCAGCCCAGACAGTCAAAACCTTACAGCTCAGCCCAAGCTCTTTGCTAGGTCTGCGGTCCCACTGCCTTTCCTGCCTCCCTGCATATGGCTGTCAGTCCAGACAAGCAGGAAAACTGAACGCACGCAGTTATGAAGATGAAAACTCAAACCAGAAACGTGCACTGAAGCATTTGGCAACCATGAGGATTGGTAAATGGCACCCACGAGCCAGATTTTCAGTAAATCAGAACAGCTCTACGAATGCTCTGTCCCAGCATACGAGTATTCAATATATGTATATTGAAGAGTTTAGGAAACAGACGAGTTTAGCAGGACCCAGCGAGTTCCTCGTGCTACCCCGAATCAGACAGACCCTGCTGTTGTTTGCTGGCACTTGCAGAGAGAAAAGAGAGAGAGGGGGGAGGAAAAAAAAATCCTTATCGACTCTCCCTGAGTTACATCAGGGTCGATCAGAAGTGAACAGCCCGAATTTATTGGTGTTATTCTGAATTGACTTTGGCCTCTAAACCAGAGCTGACTGTTGCACGAGTACTTACTTAGCAGAGGCACGGGAGGCTGGATCCTCGGCTGCTTCCAGTCGCTCTCAGTCCATTCACTCCCCGGCAAGAACGATGCCAATTCAGATCAAACCCTATTGTACAATAATGACATTCAGATAGCACAAGCCAAGCGCTGAGAGCAGCTGAGCTCTCCTACTGCCTGGTGGGTTCAGGAAGAGTTACAGGTGTAGGATTTGGCTGAGCTGCTTGGTTGGTTTTTTTTTTTCCCCTCATCTATTTTCATACACGTTTGAGCCTTCGTTGCTAAATTCCAGACACAGAAATTACCTTAAAACAGAGTAGGGTGGGGTTTTTTTTGTAATTAAGAAGAAGGAGAAGGGGGGGGGGGGTGGTGATGGATGTACTGCATTCTAACCAATTTAAATCTATAGAAGGTAAAAGCACAACCCTTCTACGGCAACTTTAAAAGCTCTCCCTCCGCTATAAACGCCTGCAGCGGGTGTCTATCCCTTCGCCCTCCCTCGGGGCTTCCCTCCGGCCGCCCCGTCCCCCGGGGCGCAGGAGCAGCGGAGCAGCGGCGGGGGCCGGGCGCGCAGGCGGCCGAGCAGGTGGCAGCGATCGCCGCCTTCTCCCACCTGCTGCCAACTTGTCAGGCCGCGCTATTGTCACCGCACACAGATGTCGGCTGGGCAGCCGCCGGCCGCACGGCCCAACGCCCCGGCCCGGCCCCGCTTCGCTCGGGCGCGCTCCCGATGCTTTTCTCCCCAGGCAGTCGCTCCGGGGAGCGCTGCTGCTCGCCCGGCTTGCTTCACTTAGCCTTTTCCATCTTTCCACCTACTTTCTGCAGCTGCAAGATCTCCGAGATCACAAAACAGCGTGCCCAGAAATTACTCTCTCCCTACACCCCTTGCTATGGCACCAAAATGTTTCTGTTTCTAAAGCACGGCTTGGTTGCTTGCTCACATACAGCCGCACTGCACTGGGATCTTAAACTCAAAAAGCTTTCTCTTCTACCTGAAAGTCCAGCAGAGTCCCACGGCAGAGCTTCCCACTGCTCGGGACAGCCCCATATGCCTCTGCACAGCCTGTTCCCTGCTCTCTCAGCCCTTCCCATCCCTTCCACCACCAGGCTTTGCTCCTTGGTTGCACTCCTGGCTTCTTCTCTCCTTTCTCAAGTTCCCATGCATGGACAGAGGTCTGGGACATCTCCTCTTGCTGATCTTTCCTTGAATCTCTTCCCTCTTGCTGCACTTCCACTACTCCCCATCTTCCAGTTCCACCAGCTCTCAACTCCGTACACCCTCAATCCTTTCCCACATTCCTCACTGATCCACATCCAACACATGCAGAGTGTGAATCCCACTTCACGTGCCATTTCTGCCCTGTACACATTTGAAGTGATAAGGAGGAAGAGTCTTGGCCAAGGAAGAAGACAAAGAGCACAAGCAACAAGCACTCTTGAGAAGAGGAGCCAATGCTATGGGGAGGCATTTGGTTTGCAGTTGGACAGTTGAAGATTGGCATCAAAAGCAAGAAAGGGGACAGAAGTAAACCAAGATGGACAAGACTGAGGCAGATTCTCTTTTCTTTCCTCCCCATCTGAAATAGCGTCTTGTGTTAGACACTTCAACCTGGTTTCCTCTGGTTTAGCTCCCACTCAGTTGTCCATGTGAATTTTGAACAACATAGGAAGATCAAAAAAGCTTGAACTAGGAAACGGGAGGTTTGT
The DNA here is from genome assembly GCA_013401255.1 of Urocolius indicus. Taxonomy (NCBI): domain Eukaryota; kingdom Metazoa; phylum Chordata; class Aves; order Coliiformes; family Coliidae; genus Urocolius; species Urocolius indicus. The sequence goes on from WBNH01001160.1 coordinate 25,199, forward strand.
GTCAGACAGGAGCTTCCTTTCCCTAGGAGCAGTTCGAGACTCAGTCACACAGAGGAGGTTGGAAGCTCCATCTAAGAAAGTTTTTTGGATAACTGCAATTAGAGACCATCCTGACATGAAGAAGGGCACAGGCTGCTTTATTTCCAACACCTTATTCAGCATGAGAGTGAAAGGAGTGCAGAGATCTTACTCCAGCCCCCCATAGAGCAGAACTATATCCTTCCCACCCTGAGCGCTTGGCAGAGATTGAAAGGGAGAAGGTCGAATTCATAAAGATCAATGGAGGAAAGCCACAAGCATGACAGAGCAGAAAAAAAACCCCTAAACCCCCACAATTTCTACTCTTGATGAGTTCAGAGAAGGATCACATTTCGGGTCTCCAAAAAGGTCCCGCAAGCGTTCTTTTCCTGACCACTTCACTTATTCCCGGTACTCCAAAATATTTCAGCCTCGGAAGGGTGGAAGAGGCTTTATTCCTGCCTCTCAGAGAGCATCTCCTGTTGCCACACAGAGATGTTGCATGAGGCATGGGCTTGACAGCTCTAAAATGGTGTCTCAGAGCAAACCCACTAACCCTGACGTGCCAAATTAGGCACAGAAAAGCCTCCTTACCCACCAGCCCCACACTCGCTGTCAGCCTCCCGCTGAACAGGAAGGGTCACATCCAAGCTGAAAGCATTCCTGATGAGCAGTCTGAGGACATGGGAAGCTCCCCAGCTCGTGACAAGCTGGAAGCAATACCGGGTACAGCAGCTGCTCCGCCGGAGCACCGAAACGACAAAGCTCCCCAGTGCCACGCGGCAGCTACAGCGAGCGAGTCCCCAACTGTGCAAACTGCTTTCAGAATCAATTACCCATCTCAGCCTCTTCTGGGCAAGAGGCAACAGTCCACTTCTCTTTTTTTTTATCCGCTGGGTTGGGTTTTTCTTTTTTTGCTGCAACCCTACAGAATGAAGACAGCAACATTAGGATGCCATTTCAGCAAGAAAATGCTAAGGGGCTCTTGGCTCCTGATGGAGAGCAACCGGGCACCTGTGCTGCAAGGAAAGCAGCTACCAAAGGACTGACGGAAGATAAAGGATGAGGTACTGCACAAGACCAGAAAGAACACAAGCTGTGACCTAAGGAAGAGGGCAACAGGCAGCAGAGCCAGGAGGCAGGGAGGCAACATGGAGACAGGCCACCTGCAGAACACACAGACACTATGAGGAGGAGAAATATGTCAGGAAACACTAGGAGAAGCGTGAGCAAGTGCTGCTCTGGAGTTCTGTTAGGAGCACAGATTTGGAGAATCTATGAAGCAGGGTGCATGGACTGCAGCTCTCCCGATATATTTTTGGATGCCAGAACCAAAACAAGATGAATTACCTGGAGGCCTCTGCTGCCTATGAAGGAACCATCCCCTACACAACCCTGCAGATAGCCATGTGCCACTGATGCACCCACCTGCCCACACCACTCAAAGGTGGAAGAGGCAGGAAAAAAAAAAGAGATTTGACAAAAAAAAAAAATAAACCTTGAATGAGCATGGTTTCCTTCTCCCCAATTGGCAGCTCTGACATCTAAAGCATCACTGTCCACTCTGCTTCACTTCGGCACCCCAAACCAGGGCTGGGCATGTATTTGGAGGGGATAGGTAAAGAGCTGGCATGGAAAAACAGCACAGCTTGGAGCCTCAGCATACAGGAGGTTCCATACCAGGCTGTTCCTGGAATAGCTTTTGTCTGGACCTAGAAACATTTTCTGCTGCCTTGTTTTCCAGGTTTCCAAGGAAAGCACAACTCCTGCCCTGGTGATGGAGTAAGTAGGAGGTGCTTCTCCCTGATGCTGGCAGGGTCCCGGCACAGGAGCCCTCACAACTCTCCCTCCTTCCCCCTCCCTGCTCCAAGGGAAAGATTGGAAGGCTTCTTTAATTATTAATCATTTTGCTTTGTTTTCCCTCTTTGCACTTGAGAGCAGAGGCTCTTTGGAGGCCAGAGAGCAGCGTTACAGAGCGCCAGCCTCGCCGGGCTGCAGGAGCGGCACCAGCCGTACCCAGCCGCGGCTGCCTATTCCCTTACAGGCTGCTCCCATTAGCATTAATGGGAACGACGTGTGCAGATGAAGGAGAGGAGAGTCTAATGTCTTTATATTATACCACCAATTAAGTACTCGGGGTCATGTCCTCAGCTGATGTAAAGTAGATGAGTTCCACCGAACTTAATGGACCTCTGCTGGTTTACACCGAACACAGAGCTGGCCCTCGCTCACTTGTATTAAAGCAGCTGAACCTCTCCAGCAGCCTCTGTGTTTAACAGCTTGGTACTCTAGCCAGGCTTTGCTATCACTCCAGTCCATAAACCACAAGCTTTATTAACTAATAATTAGTTTTCCAAGTTAAGTTTCGCAGTTGTGTTTTAAGAACTGCTGCCCTTAGGGCAGGAGGGGAATTCTGAAGAGACTTGAAGCAATGGGAGTGAAGTAGAGGAGAGGCACTGCCAGGCTGCACAGGGGGCTTCAGCCCCTGAAGATGCAGAGGGTCTTAACACAAACACGTTGGCACCTATTGCCCCATGAAAACAAACAGGAGTTCAGCACCTCAAGACTTTTTAAATGCAAGTTGAGGCGCTTCTCTTGCAAACAGAGTTGGTTTTAACCCTGCCACCAACCTCCTGGAGCAGCCTCAAGGCAACTGAGCTAGGTGAAGCTGAGCCTGGATGTAAGCATCTGCCCAGAAAAGCACAGTGTAAATGCTGGGGATCACTCAGTAAAGTAGGATTGGAATATACAGAGAATTTCTGGCACAGGGTGATCTTCCGTCAGTCTCCCTAATTTTTTTTCCAGTTCTATGTAACTGATTGTGGGGCAAAAAACTGGCATGATGCTGGGTTACACTCTTCCCCTGTGTACAGTTCTCTGGACACACAAGCATCTCAAACACAGTAGCCCGATGAAGGAGTTAAGCTTAAGAAATGTGTTGGATTAAAAGATAAATAAAATCTTTTCCCAATCATAGACATCTTCCTCTCACATTAAAACACAACTTCCCAAGCCAGTCTAAGCTAGCTGCAGCAGGCACAGGGCTTGCTCCTTTGCTCCCCTCTGAAACAGGGTTGAATAAAGAACACCGAGTGCCTTTCTGCCACCAGAAGGAATAAAAGCAGCATGCTGTGCAGAACTAGGAAGGGGGAGGATCATGACAGCCCACTAACACAAACGTTCTCAACGAGGAATGTAATACAGGCAGCTCTTCCAGAGACACTTCTTGTGCAATAACTTAAACAGTACAGATTACTACTTGGGGAAATAAAAGACAACATAACTTTGAAACTTGAAAAGCTCTTTCTTCCTTGTAATCAATTGCAATAATCCATGTCAGTGATTTAGATGAAGATCAACTTTACCTTTCTTTGCTGATGACACAAAACTAAGAGCAATAAAAAAACTTAAGTGCATTTGCACACAACTAATGGATTGGATGTGGCATGTGCCAGTGGAAGTCGGTATGTATAATGCAGCATACACTGGATGCCAAATTAATGGGATCATTTGGGCATTCTGGAACACTTGTGGCATCGAGCTTAAGCCATTTAAGAAGCCTGGCAGGGGTTGATGACCTTCCATTTTCAAAAGACTGAAGAAGCCCAGAGATACTGTAGGCAAAACACAGCCAGGAATTTTATCCCCTTCATCCAGATGCTATTTAATCCAGAGCAGAAAGACAATAAAACCACAGCAATGAGTCTGTGCTTGGTGCCCCTAACAAAAAAGTACATAAAGAACCAGATTCACCTGAACAGGGAGCTGGAGATCAGGCACACAGATGATGGACCAAATTCGCTGTGCGTGCCCAATCCAACCTTCCTGCCAGGCTTGAGGATGTGCACAGGGCCATGGGGCTCACAATGATTTCCCAAGGTACTCACTTCCTACCTGGATCAGTTCCCAAAGGAAGCCAGTCACAGCACAGAGGGAAATGCATCTCACTGCCAACACACAGAATTACCTGAAGAGGTGCAGAGATTCATTCAAGAAGCTCAGATGAGCAACAGAGCTGAAAATGGAGCCATTCTCTCCCACATCTTCGTTCCCTCCTCTTGTGCTACAGTGCAATGCTCCCAAATTCTGGCAAACAGACTCAGACTGGGATGAGGAACAGGTAGAACCTCACAGGCCTGGCAAGCACACGGATCAAAGCAGCTAAACCTAATCCCTGTGGCCCTGCCACAGGGCAGAGCAGGAGTGAAAGAGCCAACACCACCACAGGCTGGTAATAAGGAAGGTCCTGCCCTCTACTCACTGGCTTTCAGGTGTGAAAGTGGGTGATGCTCCTCAGCTGAGCAGAAACACTCAGCTGAACTCCCAGGAGGTAAATACTTGCAGGCTCAGGTTGGAAAGCTCACCAAGGACCAAAGCAGTGTCCTTGATGTCTGTGCAGACACTGCAGATGTGATGGGAGATGTGCTGTGGGAGCTGCCAAGGGGTGGGTTGCACTTGTTACTTTTGCTTTTCTTTTTGTAGTTTTGAAGGTATTCTGAAGAATGGCTTAAGGTATAGATTTGTGAGGGTGTTTGGAGCCTGCTCTGCTCAGCACCCTGGCAAGCTCAGGCCACCACTCAGTGGAGTGCAGTGCCTGGACATCCCAGAGCACAGCAGGTCACGAGGCTCAGACCACTGCAGCAGCACATGGCTCCTGTAGAAGTGCCAAGACATTCACCTGTGCTACCTGAGGAGCACGAGACCCATCTCAAACATCACTGCTCCACACTCCCCAGCATTTCCAGCTCTTGGCACCTCCTACAAAAGGACACATGGATGTTTCTGAATGCATGATGCAGAGATGCCTTTAGGCACCTAGCTCCTATTTTCCACAATGACCTGGAAAGAATATTTTCTCTCCTGCCCTTACACTAAATTCACAGGAGTAAAGTACCTAACTAGCATTTCTGCTTTAACCTTGAGCTTTTAAGAGCTCTGAAATGTCTAGAAATGCAGAGACCTCCACAAAAAGGGGGAAAAGGACATAGGTGCCTCACTGCCACCAACGGTACTAGAGCCATGCCCAAAGCTAACTGGGTGTCTCCAGGAGGCAAACTCGGATGCTCAAATACAAGTGGGCGCCACGTAGAAATATGTACTCTACTGCTGTGAGTCAGGAAAAGGTTAGAGCTTAATAGAGATGAGAGAGTGGTCAAGGGAAACGCACAGCATTGAAGGGAAATGCCCCAAATAGCCTAAAGCAAATGGTCCACATAGTCCCTCTCCCAAAAAAATGGCCACCTTCACAAAAAGCAAACACTTTCATCACTCAGTCCGACTTGTTCAGGAGACACATGAGGAGGGATTGTACTAACTGGAGAGGAGCAACTCTACAAGCAAGCACTCACCTGGGTGAGTAACAGCCCCAGAATTATTCTTCATTGGTGGTGACGATGACTGCAGTGCAGAAATACGTGCTTCAAGGAAAATTCATAGGTGTAAGAAAGGTGTAAATCTCAGTATTATTTATGCTTGCTATAAATGAGCTAAATTATGACCCAGCTGAGCAAAACACTTTCTTAAACCAAGGCTTTGAATATTGTGTAGTTTGCATGTTTAACGGGACTGGGCTTTCATCACAGAGTGGAGAAGGAGAACTAATAACCCATTGATTTTAGGGCCCATTTAGGAAAAGGATTGCCTATAGAGATCTGATCACCATGCATTACTTCCTAACATCTAATACCCTGGGCACAAAATAATGCTGAGAGATGCAAATTACAGAGCCATTTTTATCCCGAGAAGGGCTGTGCCTGTGCAAGTGAGCACAGTACAGGGGCTGCTTTGGGTTTGGGCTTAAAGCAAAGTCGAGAGGGACCCTGAGGAAACGGTTGATGCTCTTCCAACACAGCTCTTGAGTTACCCCAAGCTCTGCCTTGTGCATCCACCCACTCAGCTGCTCAGCCCTGTGAGGGAAATTACATACAGGATTAAGCAAAGTTCAGAAAGGGATCTGCCCGAAGTTGTGTCCCACTGATAATTCAGCAATCATCAACTCCCCTTGCCTTTTTCCGTCCTTCGGCAAACCTGAGTTTTCCTGGGCTTAAGACTTCCAAACAGGAAGGAATGCACGTGCACAGTGTGGCCTTTGCAGAGCACACGTGCACAGAGAGAACGTTTCACTTTTGGGTTTAAGATGCTTTGGAAAGACCATTCAGATGCTAAGAACTATCAATTTTTTCAACAGCATCAACACATTAAAACTCGGCTTAGTGGGACTTGCAGCATCTTCAGCCCTTTCAGACCTCTTCCCTGTCACAAGACTTGCCCTGCCCATGCTCAGGCGACTCCCCCTGAATTTGCTGTGCTGCAATACAATTGCAGAAGCTGCTGCTGCTGCCCTCACACCACTCTAAGCAGAGTGTTTTAAGAAGTCTCCCATGGAGGTAAAAGAGCATTTAGTAAAGAGTGGGAGAGTAGGGAACAAAACATACTTCACCATCAGCAGCCAGAGCTCATGAGGATAGAAGGCTGATAGAAATGGGGAAGTAAAACTGTTGCTGACACACAAGAGTCTGACTGGAGTTGTCCACCAGACAGCACAAGTGCTCATATGTGGACATTCCTGGGGACAGAGATAGAGTCTGAAGTCCATGAAAGCCTCTATTGGGTGGTTTTGTCTGAGGATGGACCCCAAAGATCAACAGCAGGGACCATCGGACAATGCTCTTCAGCTGGGCTGGCAGGGAACCTTACTGCTCCTGATCTGGGCTCTCATCCATAGAGAGGGAAATAGTGGGGATTAGTTCCCACCTGTGTTTCCCTGAGGCTTCTGGGTTACAGGACAGAGCAATTGGAGGTAAGTCCCTCTTCTGTCTCCTTCAACGTGACACTCACACCAGTTCCCCTGTACCGCCCATGCACTCTTGTCTTACATGACGTGGAGGCAGGAGGCAGCCTGTCTCCCTTGTACTCAGCACATCACAAAACCTCAAAACCAACTCCTTTGAAACAAAGACACCGGCTGTAACCCCAGTGAGAGCCAGCACAGCTCCCAGCACACGAGCCCCACTCTTCCGTGGCTGTTCAGATACTGACACAGGAGCTGCGGCTTTCGGAAGTCCCTCGGAAAGTCGAGGTGCCCCGAGGCATGATGCCACTGCCTGCAGAACACCCGATGGGCAGCGGAGACCAGGCCCCGTCTGGGCAGCCACCCGGAGCTCAGCACCACTCGTGCTGCTTTTAATAACAGGGCTGTAAAGGCTCCGTGGCTTTGTGCTAGATCCTCGCCTGCCACGAAGCTGATGACTGCAATATGCAGCATCATTATGCTCTCTGCAAATACACAGCTCCTGGCTTACAACACTTTGGGAAAAAAACTGCAGGGAAATCGGGGAGACAGAAGTTTATGGTCACGGGATGTAGGAACAGCTAAAGAACGAGGCTGTCCCGAAAACAATGCAGGTTATGGAAAACATCGAATATACATGTGAACAGGGGTACCCGTTTATTCCGACCCTCTTACATTATTCACAGCTTGGCTCTTGCCCATTTCAGCCGAGACACGGATTTCTCCGGGCTGTTCTCTGCCTGCGGTGCTTCGGGTTTTCCTCCCCTGCCCCGCACCCGGGTGCTGCTGCAGAGAGCGCGGCAGCCGCTGTGCCCGGGGAGCAGCGACCAGCAGGTGACAAACCCGGGGCAGGACCCACGGCCGGGGCCACATCGCCGCGAAGCGACGCGGGCTGGGGAAGCGAACGAAACTACCGGGGAAAGGCTGTGGCTGACGCTCAGCACGGCAGGAGCTCTGCGTGGGGACAGCGGCCGGGCCACGCGCCGCGGCTGTCCCCAGGTGCTGTAGCCAGGGACAGGTTTCCCCGTTGTTTGGTTTTGGGGGTTTTCTTCCTCCCCCGACAGACGCATCCCTTCGATCGGCTGCATATTCCCGGCTGGCCAACGGTACCGGTCGAGCATCTGCACGGTCCCAGCACCACGATGTGACAGGATTTGGCCCTGCCTTTTGAGCATCCACAACCTTCCCCCGCCAAACCTACATCCCGAACCCGGTGCCGCCGAGACAAGGACTGGATAGGGACATTTATCATTTCAAATCCCACATCCTGCGTGGCCGACGATTCCTAAAATGCCCTTTGCCGTGGCCAGGCCTGGGAACAACGAGCTTGGCACCGGGAACGGTTGTAAACTTCTGCGACCGACTGTGCCCAGGGCTGCCGCCCACCGCACAGCAGAGCCCACGGCCCCGCGGGACACGGCCATCCCCCCCCCGTCCGTGCCCTGGGATCGGCTCTCCTTTGAAAGAATGTGATTTTTGCACCTTGTCCCCACTTTGCCGGAGAATCGGCTCCGTCCCGTCGCCCCCGCGGGTGCGCGCAAAAGGCGCAGAAAAAAACCGAAAACCGATGGCTTGGCTTCGGCACCGCTGCTCCGGGATGCAAAAATGACCGGGGAGTGATGGGGCCCCCCGCACCGCATCCCTCCCATGCAATATCATCCCAAACCCGGGGCTGCTCCCGGCCGCATCCCCCCGGCCCCACCGATGCGGGAAGGGACCGGGAGCGCCGCGTACCGCGGGTCCCGCTTCAAGCCCACCCGACCCAGTCCCGCTCCCCGGCCCGGCCGAGCTCCTCACCTCCGTCTCCGTTGAAGGACCGAGGCGGCCCCGGCCCCGGGCTCGGCTCTCCCGCGGCGCGGCGGCAGACAGGCAGCGGAGAGGCGTTTGTAAAGAAAAACGTTTATTTACACGTCTCGGCAAGTACAAAGTATTATACATGGTCTGTGTCAACCCCAAATCTTCTTTATTATGAAACATAAGGCGCTTTCTCTAGAGTCGGTGGCGAAAGGAGAGGGTGCGGGTGCTGTTTCGGTGCGCTAAAAGCTCGTCGGCTGGAAAGGTGAGGACAAAACCGAGTGTGTGTCGCCTGGAAGGAGCCCTTATTACTACGGTGAATAAATTACAGCTGACATTAACTTCACCTGGGACAGATGGAAGCTACTGCTTTTCAGCTTAATAGGGTTTCCTAAGCTAATGAGTCATCACCGGTTCCACTTAGTCCCCTCCGTTAAGTGATGGGTAGGTATTTTTTTTTTCCTTTAGACTATCCTCAGAACAGGAGAGAAAAAAAAAAACCAACCCCAAAGCCTTTTGTTCCAAAGCCAACACAAAATACCTATGTTCAGATTTCGATATAAATAATCGAGGTTTTATATAATTCCATATTAATAGTGCCCAAAATCTCGATGCATAAATAAATTAAATTATTAACACTTCTTACAAAAAGTGACATTTTTCCCTTCCTAGTGGAACATCGACACGAATATACAAGCGGAGCGCGGGGCCCCGCGACGGCAGCGCCCGGCGGCTCAAGCTCCGCGCTGGCGTCGGGGAAAGCTCCGCGGCGGCCTGGAGCCCCAAACCCCGGGCCCCGGCCCCGCGGGCACCGCTCGCCGCCTCCGCGCCCGCCCCGTCTGGGGGGAGCCGCCGGCCGAGCTCCGCGGGCGAGTCCGCTGCGTGCCCGGGCTGCAGGGCTCAGACGAGGGAGGTGACAGGGGGGATCTTGGCGCTCTCTTCCTCCCAGGGCTGCAGGTTCTGCAGCGCGAACAGCGACGAGTTGTGCAGGCACAGCGGGTCGGGCTGGATCGACTCGTTCAGCGACTTCTGGAAGGCGTCGTGCTGCAGCTGCAGCATCAGCCGGCTCGCCTGCTGCCGCTCGGCCTCCCGCTCCTCCGCCGTCTGCCGCCTGCCGAGGGACACGCTCAGCCCGCGCCCCGGGACGCCCCGGGACGCCCCGCCGGGCCGTGTCGCGGGAGCAG